>JAAAKL020002093.1:0-27574 GCA_010016065.2 Carybdea cf. marsupialis auct. non (Linnaeus, 1758)
GTGGATGCTTCCCTCAACGTAACAAACATGTGAGATGTTCACAGAGACTATTTTTGTTTCCTATGCACTGCACTGTCCGGGAGAACTAATCTTTAAGTCTTATGTCTCACTTCTTATTCTTAAAGTGTTACTATTGTCTTTGTTTGCGATAACTGTTAAAGGATAGTTCTTTTCTTTTATTTTTTTATGACAAAATATTTTCAAACGTTATAACAGTTTTGAGATGACTGCTCTATATCGCAAATATCAACGAAGTATTTTCAAATAGCTATTTTTAAGAATGCTTTTGAAAAAGGAGGGGGTTAGGATTTTCGCTTTTTGACAAAATCATAAAAATCTTGTAAGTATTGTGTATTAGCTTTCAAATGACCTTAAACAGCTCTCTACGATGTTCTAGTTTCCTATTAGTACTTAGTAGTACTTTTTTTAGAGGAGGAGGGGGTAGAAAGGGTTTTGCATTGAAATAGCACAAACAAACGAGGGTTGAGTTGAGTGAAGGTTGAGTTACGGAGCTTGCTTTGGACGACAGTTCAGTTAACAGGGGCCGAGTTGCACAAGGGTTCAGCTAAGCGGGGATTGAGTTGCACTAGAGTTCAGTTAAATGAGGTTCAGTTTAACGAGGGCTCAGTTACACGGAGGTTACAAAAATGCTTGAATGATTTCACAAGAATCAAATTCCATCCATCTCTTACAAAAAGAAAACAAATGAATTGCATCAAATGTTGCACAGCAACCATCCAAACAAGGGACGTTAGGCTTTTTACAACTTAAACAAAAGAAAACGACTAAACGATTAGTTTAATTGAACAAACTCAGAGTGAAAACTATTCAATATCAAGTAATGATAAAATTTGTGAGTTGCTCAAGATATGTTATTCATTATCAGTTTTGGTTTGGCATTTGACCAATGGGCAACTATATAAATTTTTAAGAAGATTAACTTTTACGAAACATGTTTGTAATGTATCGCAAGTGAAATAAAACTACCCTTGAAAGAACGCGAGACCGGTTTGAACGATTTACAAGCATAATCAATTTTTGATGCATGACAAGTGAAATTAGTAGGATATTTACGTAATGTTGGATTTTGGAGTGGTGAAGTTGATGGGGAAAAACTGTATTCCTTATAGTTTGAAAAAGCCTTCTTAGAAATGTGAGTTTAGGTTAAAATTGAAGTTGTTTGAAATTAAAATTGAACAAAAATTGAAAAATTTGAGCAAATTCTGCTACTATTTATTATACATTTTTCAAACCATCGAACATGCTGCTTCCATATGCCTGCACATGCCTTATCTATTAAATTAAGTCAGTTTTATTTCTTAAAAATAGCTGCTAGGCAAGCGTTTTTCTGACTGTCAACTTCTTCTCTTCAGGTTTGATCGATTTGGGCATTTTCACATATATTTGTAATACGCACACTTCCTAGAATTATCACAAGTCCAAGAATAGGCACGGCCCAAAATTTTAAAAAACCCTGATTAATCCCACAGTACGCTTTATCGAATAATTACGGTAGACATTTTAAAATCTTACTCCCTGTACTGATATCGTACGAGAACTATGTTCCCGAACGTACGGCATTATACAGTAATGTTACTATTATTTTCCAGCAAAATTCTTGTTGCTGATGCCAGTTCTTTGGCTCTAGAGGCGAGTGCTTTGTGATTTCGGTGTCCAGTGCTACCGAGTCTATTGGCAACATCCTCTGTAAATCCTAACAGCCTTCGGACAGCTTCCTTGTAACCGTGTTTCTGTTTTTCCTCTGAGGCCATCATGCTGTCAAGCAATTCAATACGTTGCAAGATTTCACTATTGTCTTTATTCCCTCTCTTCTTTGCAAGTTTAAGCTCCTTTAGCTCCGTTTCCAGGCGCTGCAATTTATGCATACTCGCTTCTTTGTTAACCTCCAAATTTCTCACGTTGTTACAATTTTTAAATTTTTCTTGCGACCGTCGCCAATCTTCTTCTGCAGCCGCCAGTCTTTTACTTTCTTCTAGTAAACTAGATTGAAGCATATCCTCGCGCTTTTGTAAGACTTTCAACCTTTCTATAAGCTGTTCATTTTCTTGAGCATATGTGTCCACTTCACCTGACAACCTTTCGCACATTCTGCGTTTCTCTACGTTTCCGCTGTACTGACTGTACTTGGGGTACTCAACATGGTGTTTTGCAGTGGATTCGTATTCTGATCCACTTGCTGCATTGTTCTGTTTCTTTTCTCTCCTACGAGTTTTAGAGGGCGCTTGTGCAATGTCATGATCCACGTCTGTAGTATCGGATATTGTCTGTGTAGCCCTGTGAATGTGACGATCTACTCGGTGGGACTGCTTCGCGATGATATTCAGCTCCCTTCGGCCTTCCAATGCATCGTCTCTAACGCCGGATGGCATCTTTTCGTATTCTAATACCGCCTGCGCATCCATATCCCTATAATCATACGCAGCATACAGAAAATCATTATCCTCAGAATCATAATAATCAAACCGTTTTTCATTATGTTTTGATTTTGGCGACGGATCCATAAAATGATTTCTTTCCTTCATTGATCTTAATTTCCCGGATTTCTCCATTAAATCTGCTGACTGAACGAATTCTTCAAAATCAGTGCTGACAGCTTCATTCCCCATCCGTCCAAAGTTAGCCTTCCTCGGGCGTCCTCTTTTGACCCTCCTGAAAGAAACTTGCCTTTCCAAGCTGGTCGTGCGTCCAACGGTCTTTCTCTTTATACTTTCTGAGCGCACCGTGGAAGTATTACCAACTGTAGTTCTCAATTCTCTGAAAACAATCGCTTCATCCTCTAATGTATCATCAATGGAGACACGTCGTGGACCATAGTCACTGTCACCGTCCATGCTAAATTCATGATCTAACCCTCTCCGTGTCGCGCTTGCACCCTGAGAATCTTCGTCACTCCGAGGGTAACCAACAATATTATTCAGATATTGTTTAAGTCTTCTTTTACTCGCTGCCTTGATCTCCTCGTTTTCCTTCCTAAATGCCTTTCCGGAAGTTATAGCTACTTCCTTCAGTTCCATTCGGAGGCCTTCACGATTTAATGACCTAGCCTTATCTGTAACTGTGTCACTGTCGCGAACTTCCTTACTGCTTTCCTTAACGACGTCTGCTTCCACGTTAACAAACTGTTCTAAGTTGCTCTTATGATGCTGGTTTCGGATCACATGGGGAGACATTTGCCCCGTTATCTCAGTATTCTTCACTCCCGCTTCACCCTCTGCTATACTCTTGTTGATAAGGCATGAATACTTGTCCAAAGGATGCTTCGTAGATACAGCTCTATTCGTGAAACGACCCCCCTTCATAGATTCTGAACCCCCCAATGTCCCACCTATCCTACCAAACTTGGGGGGTTCAATTTGCTTAACACCCAGATAATCATCCACGCTATTCGCAAGAAGAAACGAAGATTTTTGCTCTGAAAGTTCACTTGAAGTCACATTGTTCTGAAGAAAGCTTGACTGGATGTCGATTCCACTATCACTAAACAAATCTTTGACGTTTTGCAATGAAGGCTCAACGTCCACCCCTTGTTTAAGGGCCAATTTCAGATCGGTATAACCTGCAGTTTTATCAATCAAGGTACTTACATTGCATATCACGTTATCAAGTTTCGACATCATGTTTTTAGCGAGATCATATTGATCAGTATCCATATCCACAACATCTCTGGCTGAGTTGACAGCGACTCGACTATTGTTCTTAGTCTCCTCAGTAGGATTATCATACATGCGATTCAACACTGTGGTCAAATGATCGTCCCCATCACCATATTGATTTGTTGACATCTCCTCGCTCATAAAGGTTGCAGTTTTCAAGGCTCCACTTTTAGCAGCTGTCAAGAAATCCCTATAACCATTAGCTACGTTCGTGATCTTCGAGGTATCCATAATTGCTTCCTTCGTACTCTTATCGTGCTCTAACGTGTCCTTAAATTGACTGTCCATGGGGTCATCTTCGCTGAGGAGTTCAGACATTTCCCTGATTAGCGTCATTACGCCATCTTCGTCGGACAGATTTTTCTTTCCCTCAGTTCCGAGTGGGTCGCTACTCTTGGAAGTCTGCACCTCCACTGAAACAGTGTTTATATGTGACGCGTTTTTATTGCCAAGAGCTTCGTTAGTAGGATTAACTACAGACCCCGTGAGAGGCATTGTCACTGATTTCAAGCTTTTCAAATTCTCGTCAGCGGTTTTTTTCAACTCTTGGTCACAACGAACTCCCGAAGAAGCTAACACCGCTTTATTCGCACATATATCTGTCTGACGGTTATAATTACCATGATTTCGTATATCTCGACTTTGATTTAATGATATACCGTGCATTCCTGAATGCTCATCTGAGAAGATCTTTCCACTTTCCTCTTGTGGATTTACTGTTTTCATCCGGGTGTCGTATGATACATCATCTGTCTGGGTATCTACATTGAGTACGTCTTCTGCAATGTCCCTAATGTTTTTATGTCGAAACTCGCCTGTAAAACCTGATCGTGATTGGTCAGCTATTCCAAAAAGTGGACCCGTTATGGCCAATGTACTCTTGTAGTTCAGGTTGTCTCCAGTTTGAACACCAACATCCTCTGTGCGCTGAATAAATCTATTCAAAGGCGTCGAATGTGTCTTGCTTGACTGACGAATATGGGCATCTTCAGTCTCAGCATTAACATTAAGCATCCTTCTACCTACTTGATTACCAAAGCCAAACTGCGGATGGCTACCTCGGTCACGAAGGTCTTTGACTCGACTAACTGACGTAAAACTGTCTCTCTCTGCAACTTGATAATAGCCACCTTGTGTCTCATTCGACACCCTACTTGATACGGGCTTGTATAGATTCTGATCTGTTTGTACACCAACGTTAAAAACTTCTGACTGTCCAATACTAGGGAAAGGTGACCTTCCGACTACCGGCTTTCTGGTCTCCACCCTGGTATTTGACAAGGGATCAACATAACCATCCCTTATCCTGTGCGATGGGCTTTCCGTCATACTGTGAACATACTTAGAATCAAAACCTGCTTGTGAAGATGGCACTTGCAGCAGGATGTCCATGTCCCGATCATCCCTGCCCTTCTCACTCTTACCTTCTGAAGCCTCGAAGATCTCATGAGTTTTTCCCCGAATATTTTGCTGCATGATAAACTTTAGAAACAGGCTTGGGTCGGCTTGCTGAGAAATTCGTGCCAGTAAATGAGGAGGTAATTCCTCGTCCAGAATTTCGCGGTACGAACCGGAGCATCTGCTTAAACTTCCTTGCCTTCTAGCTGCTCCACTTGTTGCAAATCTACTAAGTTCCGACCTAAATCTAGAGGCTGAAGCCTTCTTCGCCGTGAGCCTTCCAATTATTTCTTCCCGAGTATCAACTGCTACAGAGGTATTCTCTGAAACATCGTCTCGCATGCTTAGCGAGAGTCCATCTCGGCTCTGCGACTCAGCGATGGGCAGGCGGTGTTTTGCAGACTTTTTGCTTTCCTCGTTTCCGTCAAGTTGCATTGAGAATAATGTCTTGCAATAAGTAACATGAGCTGATCGCTCATCAATTGTGGGTGGTCCTTCTGAGAGACTGATATCTTGAAAAAAATTGGCAGCGTGCCCAACGGTGTATGTTTCCTGTGAGCTACTTTCCATTGACTGATTATCAAACTTTTCTTCTCGAGTTCCGTTTTGGTGGCAATCTTCCTTCTTTATATTCTCGAGATGCGAAGAACCTCCAATGTGGAGCTGACTCACTATACCTACCACCTTGTCGATAAGAGCCCTAGCATGCTCTATGTCCCTTCTCTTCCATCCTTCTAAATCAGCAATATCTCCTCCTTCTTTGGAAATCTCTTTCACAGGCTCTTTCAATCTGGTTCCTTTCATTTTGTCTGCAGTACCTACTTCCGAGGGGCTATTGCTCCTAGAATTATTTCGTTTCTGCTCAAATTTCGGAAGTGGTTCATCAAAACCAATTGACGATACATCTGACAAGGAATTAGATAGAACGCGGTCTAGACTGAATTCCTGCTCGCCTCCTGGAACATCTTTTCCGTTCCTCTTTCCCTTCGTATTTCCAAAATTGCTTGTCTTCACATCATGTTCCATCCTCTTAACTACCTTTATTTCGTCTTCTTCCACAATATTAAGTTCGTGGTGAATCTCTTCGTTTGCAATTTCCCTCAAAACGATCGCGCTGTCATTTACAACCTCCCTGCTGCCATCGGGTAATCGATTTTCCACATTAACATTGAAGATCTGTCCAGGATCTTTAACCCCTGCTTCGTATTTTCCTTCTCCCTGAATTGCCGAATTTCCTTGATACGTCAAACGTGCCAGCAGTACATCTTTACTGTCAATACCTGAAAATCTACTCTTAGAATGGGTTTTTCCACCTTCCACAGGCCTTGTCATCAACTGAGTATCTCCGTTTCCGGTCATGTACTTGTCTTTCCCCAGCCTCTTTTCCTGTACCTCTTGACTATTAACAGCCTGTTCTTTTCCTCTATTGGCATTACTTTCCGTTGTGTTTTTTGCTTGTGCATCGGATACTCCTCCTTTACCTTGCACTATGTCTTTCTTCTCGGCTGCTTCAAAACTCTCCACGTATTCCTCTGATACCACTTTCCTATCATGAGCAAAATCCGATAAAGGTTGCTCCATTTCATTTTGAATTAATACATGGTAATTACTGGCAATAATGTGTTCTTCTACAACCAATGGTTCTGGTATTTCCTTTTCAACGATTGTCACGTTTGCGATGATATCAACGTTCTTTTTCTGGTCAATTGCAACACCATTTCCTTCATCCTGATCTGTGCCATATACCTCACGTTGCACAGGCAAGAGATGTCCTCCTTCCACAATTGGAAGTCTCAGCATTGTTACCTTTTCATTAACGGTCTCCAGAATTTCTTCTGAGTCGCCTGCATCTAAAATGCTGTCAGCAAAACTAGGCAAGCTATCGTCTTCTGTCATTACGTCTTCGTAAGTCCCAATGTCCTTTCCGTTAACCTTACCTTGCGTATTTCTAGCAGGCAAATCTCCTGGTTTAGATGACGCATAAGATGCTCCTTCAAGTGCTGGTCTAACGTATGCACCTAGAGCTATTTTTTCTTTAATGTCGATCCGGTTCGAGTTTTCCAATGCTCCTTCAATGTCAAGAGTTGCGTCTATGACGTCACTAGTGCTGCTTATCAAACTAGGTTGATCCGCTAAGTATGGCACCTCTTCAGAGTTGCTCGAGTTGACTCCTTCTTTTACTACTTCACTTGAAGCTTCTTCATATATTTTTTCTTGATTATCAGTGATTTTGACTACTGAAACATGTGATATCTCATCAAGACACACATTTGGATCTTCAATCTCAACTACACTACAACCTTTGTGTCCTAAATTCATTCTCTGGTCTTCAAGCGGGTCTTTGGGTTGATTTTCACTAACATTTCTGTGTTCAACTGACTCCACTCTGTGTTCTGCAAGGTTACATACTATATCTGGTTTTAATTCACTATCATGTTTCACATTCTCTTCATTACCATCTACCACACGCGTGTTTGACACGTCATCGTCATTCCGAAACTCTACCGTCAATTTATCACTCTGCATCCCTTCGATCCTATCCTTTACATTACCCTCATCAGCTACTGTCTCCTTAATTACTGTTGGTTGTGATACCTTATTGTACTGTTCTAAACTAGCATGACCTTCAGGTACCACACAATTATCATATCCTGAGGTTACATCGTCTATTGGTGCTATTACCATCTCTTCGTCACACTCAGTTACACGATTTCCATTTCCTGATGAGCTGTGATCTCTAAACTCATCCTCCACTTTCATCGATACTAATACTTCTGAGCTTTTGTTTCGATACACGCTATTAGGCATGTCAGTATAACTTTCCTTGCCTTCCTTCTCTAATGCAAAGTCAATTTCATTTGATGTCTGTCCCATTACAGCTGCCTCTCCCCCATTCTTGCTCCCTGTGGCTATTCCTTTCCAGCAACCATCATCAACCTTCAAAATGTCCCCTGAATTATCCATAGCGATTTTAACACGTACATCTTCACTAATGTTGACCTCTTCCACAACGTCCTGTTCAAACTCCTGAATGTTCGTCTCTTTAGATTGAGGTAACATATTTTCAAAACTACGAGTTACTTGGTCACCAATGTCAGGTGACGAGTTTTGCAACTTCGAAGTCAGATCTCCTTCCACTTCCGCGTTCCCTCCTTTGTTTTCCACTAATCCTATCTCTGATTGCCAAGTTTCGAAATCGGTTTCTCTTTCGTCTATATCGCTCGGTATCCAAGAACCCGTGCTACCTGTGTCTTCTAGAAAATTATCTTCATTCTTTTCACTTCCAGCAATATCGAATTCTACTCCAGGCATGCAAATGTCATCGAGTTCCTCCTTAGTTGGTTCCCCTTCGCACAAACTTATTCCTTCCTCTTGCCCAGTTCCTTTCACAAGTACTTCATCGTGTGGTCCTATCTCCCTTGAACAAAGGTCACCTGTTGTCTTCTCCTTCTGTACTACAACTGTTTTTTTGCTCTCATCTTCCTGTAATGATACTCCTTTTATCTCCTCTTCCTGTAGAAACAAACCACTTCTTATCTCGTCTTCCTGTACAGATACTACTTTCCTTGTCTCCTCTTCCTGTACAGATGTTTCTTCGCTTATTTCTTCTTCCTGTACACGTTTTTCATTATCTGTCATCTCTTCCTGTAGAAATACTTCTTGCTTTACCCTTCCTTCCTGCACAAGTAGTTCTTTTCTTGTCATTTCTTTTTGTTTATGTATCACTTGGCCCACCTTCTCTTCCGGTACGATACCTCCTTCATGTCCCTCTGCGTGATTCTGTGCAACTTTCACAGCATACTGACCATTGTCCTCTTCCCCAGAAAATCCTTCTATGTTGTCTGAAGGATCTGCTCCTGCCTCATCAACTGTATGCTTCCTAGTCCCTCCATTTGCAGGCAAGGAGCTACAATGATCTATTATGTCCTGCCTTTTTTCCTCCTCACTCACCTCATCCGCTATCAGCTTCCTGGTGTCTCCATTTGCAGATAGGGAGCTACAGTGATCTGTTATGTCTCCCCTTATCTTCTCCTCGCTCACCTCATCAGCTATCTGCTTTCTAGTCTCTCCATTTGCAGGCAAGGAGCTACAATGATCTGTTATGTCCTGCCTTGTCGTCTCCTCACTCACCTCATCCGCTTTCAGCTTCCTGGTGTCTCCATTTGCAGACAGGGAGCTACAATGATCTGTTATGTCCTGCCTTGTTTCCTCCTCACGCACCTCATCCGCTATCAGCTTCCTGGTGTCTCCATTTGCAGACAGGGAGCTACAATGATCTGTTATGTCTTTCCTTATCTTCTCCTCATTCACATCATCTGTTATCTGCCTCCTAGTCTCTCCAATTGCATGCATGGAGATACAATGATCTGTTATGCCCTTCCTTATCTCCTCTTCACTCACCTCATCAGCTTTCTGCTTCCTGGTCTCTCCATTTGCTTGAGAGGAACCAAAATGCTCTATCATTTCATTTCTTATCTCCTCCATTCCTTCCTCAGACCTCTGTTCAACGGTGCTTCCATGGCATGTACTTAAAGGGTGTGTGCTCTTCCTACGACCTCCATCAATAGCACCCGCTGTTGCATCTAGTCTTCCTACATCATTCTGTGTACTTTGAACGTTTCTTTCACTCTCAACGGGTTTATCCGTATTTTCCTCTCTAGGACCACATCCACTAACGCCCGCAGAACTTTCAATTTGCCCAACTGACTGGCTATCAGTACTTTCAAACTTTATGGTACGACGTTCCTTGGTTGTGATAGCATACGTTGTGCGAAACCCCTTCTGATCAACACGTGGCTCTTGTTCTACAGCTACTACAACTTCAACTGAATTGGTACCCTGTTCACAATTACGATGATCGGTTTCCGTAACAGCTGTATTACCTCCAGTCTCATGCGGGGCATTTCGTACGCAACTTGCCTCGATGGCATATTCCAGCTCTTTATTGTCTAGATCAAATTCATCAGCCACGGAGTTGATGCTTTCCTCAGATGGATCATCAACTTCCAAATTTTTATCCTCCTCTCCGATACTAAAACTAAGAGAATAACTTAGCTGATCTGACTGACTTGATGAGGTTGTACTCTTATTGCTGATGGAAAAATCAGTAAAATCTTCGGGCGCCGCGGTTTTACTCTTAGGTGGCGGCTTAGAAGTACAGGCTTCTATTGTATCTTTGCTATCAGCTTCTTTGGGGACGCTTGCATCTTCTGCTTCCACTTTCTTAACCACTCCAGAATCGACAACACCATTGTCAAAAGCATTTGAAGATAACGACTTCGAACCCCCACTTGCGTCTGAGTCGAAATCAAAATCACCTACTGGCCCCTTATGTACTTGTTTAAACACGGGTATCTTGCTAGGTTTCTTGGCAACAGTTTGCTCTTTGTTTAGGCTCGTTTCTTTCCCTCCATTGGCGTTACTGACACTCTCTTCGTCCATATCCCTTGCAGTGGTGATATCACTAGTATTACTTGGTTTGTCAACACTATCCCCTTTTACAGCACGTTGCCTTCGCCTTGAAATTAAATCCACGGATTCATCGTCACTTAGAGAAAAAGATCCGGACGAAAAATCCAGAAAGCTTAGGTCATCATCGGACGATAGTAATACAAAGGGTTCCTTCTTTTCCACCATGGCAAAGTCAAATCAATGTTTCAAGTGCCACAAACACTGTAATCTGTTGTCGAGTAATGGAGGGCACTTAGTTAAAACAACGCTATTAACAAGTCTTGTGCAAAATGCAAAGCCTAGATTCAGATAAAATTCCAAAGCTGGTACTATGAAAACTTCACATGTTGAATACAACAACATACGTTACTGATAACTCCAAAATGAAGATCTTATCACACACTAATAAAATTTCTTTAGCAAGGTTGCTATTAATCATGACGAACATAAACGTGTCACATCTGGAGAGCTACAAAGTAAACAAATGACATATTTGTTTGCCTAAGATTGTTTTGTTGACATAGTGTTATCCATAAACTCGTAACCAAACATTTCCCGAGTAAGGAAAGAGTTTGCATGAGTTATTCCTGTTGGTCATCTATGAAGCAATGTACTGTTAGAAAAGTTGTTTAACGTAGCACGATCTATCAACAGTTTGCAGCTGCTTTCGATTTGAAACATAATGGGGGCTACAAAAATCTGTTCAACACTCTCAACCCAATTGTAACCGCATAAACCTATAGACGGCATTAATCATTGATGAACGGGCTAACATCGATCAATATGAATTATGAATTACTTGGCTTAAACACGGCGTGCCAAGCACTCTAGGACTTGCGTGCGTACGAAACGTGTGGCGAGGCGAATTTGGGAGTTTATTGTCCTGGAAAGGCAAGACAATACTTACGTTTAAGACATTTTCAATGTATATCTCACACAAAGAATCCAAGGGAAGGTTACAATTAATGCGAGGCAGTTAAACAGTTCAAGTTAGAAGTGATACTGGAGAAAAGTGAAAACGTCACTACTGGGATTTGAACTCGGGAGAAGCACTTGCTAGGGCAACACGCCGCAAATACGTAGTCCAGGGTTCGAATCCTGGTGGTGACATTTTCTTTTTTCTCTAGTATCTCTTTAAATTTGATATTTTCAAATCCTCTCTTCAGTGTGGTACATACTTACGGAGTGTTTTCAAGGAGAAAAAGACTCCAATCCTGCAAACACCACCAATTACACATTGCGTCTTCTTTGCGACCGTAGGATCTACCAGAAATATGTAGCAATATCTGTTCATTGTACTGTTAAAATTGCTTAATTTACGATTACGATTTATGCACTAAATATGTTCTGGTACGCAAAAGTAATAACGAAAAAGTTTGGTAATTGATCACCAATGAGTTACACATTTACTGTAACTTTAGTCAATCCGAGGGAAACCTGATAGGCAGAGATATTTCGAAAGGTTTATATCTTTAATTTATTCCTGCATTCATAAAATTTACCACTATATAAAATGTTTATCATTTGGGCAATCAAACCTCTATTAAGTCATTGTTCTACAAGAAACATCGTTTCTAAATTAACAAGGAAATGGCAGAGACCCTACGCAGAATTATTGAAAAGCCCTAAAACGGGTTAAGTCAATAATCGGTCAACTGTCTCACTTTCCCACAAAAGAACCACTATAATCTCCATCACGTCCTTTTCTGTAGATTTTACGATTGACACAATCAGAAATGACCTTGTCTACTACTTTATTTCCAGCCAGACTGTCAATAACCGGCTTTGCAAACGCAGTTCTATCCACCAATGTTATAGATTGTCATTTTTAATTGATGTTAATCTGGGTTTCGTTATGTTCTGTATCATTTTGATAAAAACCATGTCAAAGGTTGTCATTTCATATTCCTCAGATACCCGCCATACGTTTCCAATCACGTTTAACTGTCGCATGGGACAATACTGGTGTGCATTAGTTGGGTTCAGTGCTTTAATGTATCTCTGTGAGACATCTTGGACAAAACGAATCTCACAACGTCAATGTTGCTACGAAGTCCTTACAAGTAGAAAATCACGTTACTAGAAAGTCAATTATTGAAAAAAAATTTGAAAAACATAAAATTTGTACGCCAACTTTTTTACAGAAATAATTACAAGAAACAATGACATCCTCTAGGGTTTAAGCACTAAACAAGGCTTACGTCTAATTAAAGATACCGCTACCATTGTCGGTGGCACAATTCATTGTAAGTACGAAAAATAGAACTAAAAGGGGAACTTTCATTAGTTGATCACATCCTTGAAAATCAAGGATTCCGCTTGCAAATAGGAAACAGTGCACGTGCATTAACTATTCAAAATACCAGACCCTTATTATATAAACTTACACATCTTCGACGAAGTATGATTTTCACAAGGTACCAAATCTATTTATGAGCGATCTTGTAACTTGTGTTGCAAGTCAAACGATGGCGCTTCTTGCCGAAGTTGTCTTTTCATTGGGCCTTTTCGGCTCACTATTTAGTTCCACATACACTGATTGGTCAAAACAACACCAATCTAGCAGTCAGACCTCTGATTGGCTACTTTCAAAACACAGTTTGGTATAAGTTTTATTGATTTCTTCATATCTCAATTCTGACGATTCAATACTCTGAGGAGTGTCAGACGAAAAAAGCTTTTCAGTACTAAAATGTTTTCGCCATTTCGTGCAGTTTTGTTGTTTTGTACCACCAACAAACTACTCGTTTAAATCTAATACCAGATAGCGAAAAATATCTCATAGGCGGTGATAGGTGATGCGGTATGACGAAGATGAAAGAAGCAAAGAATATGGCGATTAAATAGAATTGTATCACTTTTAGCCGGAAGGTCGAGGCGCATGGCTTGGCATAGAACCGTGAATGGATCGAGTACAGACTTTTGGCATGGCTTGACTCTACACTGGTAGAGGAATCTCGTACAGCTGTCACAAAAGCGAATGTAGTCTAGAATTTGGCCTCCTTTCATACTATGATTGAAAACAAGCGAAGCCTAACCTGTAGATGTTAACTTTGCAAACTCCAAAGAAAGATTATCTTTTAATTTCTAGAAATTGAAATCACGTACTTAAGGGTAACTTCGTACCATTAATCTCGGAACAAATCACATCATCTCCGTAATCGCAAGTAATCGTGACATTTTTAGCTTTTAATAGCGTGGCCCATGAAACATAATCCTTAAAGCATGAGTTGAAAACCAACTGGATTGGCTGCGCTGGTAATAAAGAAACTGGGTTATTAGCTTATGATTACAGTTCACTTTCGACGACAAGTCAAATCAAAATATTGCGCTGATATCTACGACCTGATATGAAAGCGTTCAACCATAAATCAAACTGATGGATAATATTTTCAATGTTTATGAATTCCGTAATACTGTGAAAGGCAGCGCAGACAAGGAGATAGAATTGAGAACTGCCAAGAGGAGGCAGTTTTCGTGGGTAAGGAGGTGGGGTGTTACTCATATTGTACAAAAGTTTTGCTTAGGACTGGGTCCTCTTATTACAATATTATCTGCTTGCTTGGGTGGGGATCTTTCATGTCCAGCCATAGGACAAAACCTGTTGTTGGAGTAAACCCCAATGGAGTAAAAAGCACATTTCTAAACATTATCGGTAACAGCCTGCCCGGCAAAAAGAATTGGTTGCCATTCGAATCCGGTCCCTATTCATCAGTAATGACAGCTCAAACAATCAGTGCCCTTGCACGGCCTACCAAATGAGTCATAAACCTGTAACAAAAGATCTAATAACGCATGGGCAGAGACTCGGGTAGCAGCTGCGACTGTTAGGGTGGAGCTGTCCTGGGGGGGGGGCTCATGTACCATTAGGCGCCAGGCGGCTAGATACGGTCAAGTTAAAAACTATAATGCAAACATAAAACAAGATAAGGCCACAGTGGGAATCTAAGGTAAAAACATCTAGAGGTCGGTAGTTTATGCTTGTTTCATAATACTTATTAACTATTCTTCATAAATTCCATACTAATTGAGGGGGGTGGGGGCATCACAGGGCAATGCTATATGGATGTCGAGGATACAAATTGACCTGTATTTTCTGTTTGGTGTAAAATGTAGCTTTTGTCGCAAATTCTCTCACATCTCTTTATCGTAGCTCCAACGTCTCGGTACACACCGTAAAAATTGGGATATCCAACGGTATCAGTATCTTTATCATTACATCATTATCCCATTGTCCTTGTACCCCTGACACATCCCTAACCAGTACCTAAATGATATCAAATGACCAGAATACATAATCAACTTATGATGACCAACTATTCACGCCTCGTTCTAGTAGAATTCCATCGCTGGTGAATTCCATTAAAAAGTCAGTCGCTAAATAAACAGCGTCCCCTTAATCCATTAGAATGGCGTCACGTGCATCAAGTTGTCTATTACGTCACAAGATTGCAATTTCAGTGTCTCATAAAGATGTAAAGAACCTATCTAAACTTACACGTTGTATTAGTAGGTTCTATACAATATAGCTTTCGGTATGCAAAACATCTATTAAAATTAAAACGTTCCATAACAATTTTGTTTTTGAGTGAAGTTTAAATTCCTGCTGTAAGTATGAAGTAGTTGTCCACTGCTTCCGCTCGGCATTATAATCACAAACTGGTTTAATATTTCCTTAATATATCCTTTACCTTGTTCTACATCAAAGCATAAAAATTTCAAGTCTCTACAATTTGCCCTAATCAGCTGCAAGATGCCCCTACAAAATTTATCATTTAATGACAAACATTTGAGGAATAATTTCTCTCTACCACAAAACCACCATGTCCGAGGTAGTTCAGAATTTAAGTGTAATACCTCATGATCCTACTTCAATCAGCAATGATATTTTAATAAAAGTATGGCTTGTTTTACCAAGTTGATGTAAACTCATTGTACATGTTAATTTCGAAAACGAGGTCTCAAGCTTAATGATCAATATGGCACCTGCGGAAGAAAGTTCTATCAATTTCATTTCAAAATATTTCAGTCTCTTATTAATGAAAACTTGTCATACGATCAATAAAACATAAAAGTCGAACTTTCCAGACGTTAAAAGATTGGTAGGGGTAACGCTTCTACATCTATTAGTCGTACCTCGATGTAGTCAAGAGTTGCATCTGTTATGAACACAATGTTTTGCTCGGCATTTATTACTTGCATCTATATCATACCACCAGAGATTATCAATTATCTATGATGCCATCTCCTTCATAAAACTGCTGCGTCTTCGGTAACGCGAGGATGGAAAGTCAAAATCAGCAAGTAGGAGATTGGTGTGACTCTTTTGTTACGTATTTCTAAAATCTTGATAGCGATGACATCTTTATCTATAGCAAGGTTTTTTGTTTTTTTAATTCTTCGCTCAACTCAAGGCAGGGTTGCCACTTCAGGGTATTGAGTTCTTTTAAAAGGCGTAGAAATAAAAGTAAATAGAAAAAGAGCTGTAATCACAGACAAGAAATGAGAGATTTCCAAGAATACATTAGATTTAAAAGTGTCAAGATCGTAATTATTTTACTGTGACATAGTGTAAAACTGGGAAATGCCAATGACCGTCCATAAAAAATTCTGTATGTGGCTACTGGGTCTCTTCACTCCGAAGGGAGTACATTTGAAAAAGATTTATAGCAGACCTGAGCTACTGCGTAACTGTCAGTTACAAAACATGATTTGAAACTTGCCTACCACAGACCAGGCACTGGCGGAATACTTGCTGTATTAAGAGATAATTAGAGATATTTAGAGATATCAATATTCATCTTAAAACTTACAACGCTTCGAAAAGATATAACTTTAAACCCATGTCATTTTTAGACGTTTCCTCTCGTGGTCTCAGACAACAGAGAACTCCAATACAGTGTAGCACGACACGACGTTCTGGTCCGACTGCCGTACGAAAGCCATGTTTTCGGTTACTCATGTTCTTCCTCAATGTAAATCTCTTGTGATGTTCGAGTTTTACTGGCATGTTAAGTGGATAAGTGATTATTAAGTGATTCAGTGATCACTGACAAACGAAAATTCCCCGGTTTGTTGTGTATCATTAATCAGAAATCAATTTATGCGCGTCCACAAGGAGTTGGGTATAGTAATTGACGTTACGTAAAGGCATACAGCAAGTTTAAAGAGAGACAAGAGAAAAGTGAAAATGCTGCCACCGGGATTCGAACCCGGGATCCACGCATTCGCGGTGTGCTGCACTGAGCTGTGTTGACTCAGTGGCAACATAGTTCACTTTTCTCTAGTCGCCACATCGCATCCAGCTCTACGCAATTTTGGAGACCAGCCTCTCCGTGCCATGTGACTTTACCATGGAAGGGCTGCCATGAAAGTAGAAAGAGAGGGTTTTAAAATATCAAGTTTGAAGAGATACTAAAGAAAAGTGAATCTGTCATCATCGGCATTCGAACCCGGGACATGTCACATGGCACGGAAAGGCTGGTCTCCAAAATTGCGTTTTCCCCAGTCCTTATTGTAAACCTACATTGTTAATTAAGAAACTCAAGCAATACTTTTGCCTTGAATAATTTACGACTTCGCAATAAATCATTAATAAAAAGTCTCCTCTGTATTACCTTACACATCAGTGTACGTCAGATGGTCTGTCTCTAAGATCAGAATTGTAGATACAGGCGTTGATAGTATCCCGGGCGCCCGGTATGATGTCATAGCTACCACACGGTATCTTGAACTCACATAGATGGAGCACGTGTTGTGGTGGTTTATTGCGGTGCGTAGCTTTTACCACATAAGCTGGTGGCATGAGGATACAATGTCTTTAAAATGTAGGTAATAGTATCTCTTCCTCTAGCCCACCCTAAAGTTATGAAACATGCGATAATTGGAATATGGTCCAAAGTGCAAATGTCTTTGTAGTCACGCCTTTTGGTTCTGCAGCTTCTTTGCTAAATGCGCAAATACAAGTATAGAGAGTGCGCTTGTTTAATGCAATCTCGAGGATGAAAAATTTGCGGAAATTGTAGCAACTTTATTTCATCTCGTTGGCTTTCCGTATTTTAGCTTTCTAAATACTTGTTTATTGTGACAGTTGTATACTTGAATTTGAGAATGACCTTCTTCTTGTTGCATCCAGCTCTCCCCGTGTGTTTAACTGAAATTGATGTCGTTGTTCTGTAGATTTTTTTTTTTGACTATCAAAACGGAAGGACAGTGTTGAGCGTGAAGAACAATTTACAACATTTTTCGTTGTTCTCCTTTACAATACGTTTGGTGCAAAAAGGGTATGGGTTTGTCTAGATGGGACTAACCAGAAGGGTTGTCTGTTCTGTATGACGACGCTTTTTGGGTAGAATTGACATCTCAAGTGTATAGCTTTTGTTCAGTAAATGCTGAGAGAGGATGTCAAGAGGATGTCAAGACGATCTCCTCAAGACAGCGTTCCACAATAGGGTAAAACCAAAAAATGTAGAACACAGCCCGGTAGTTTTCAGGTCAATGATCACGCAAGTGACTTAGCAGTGTTGGGAGTGGTGCTGTACAGCAGGGTAGTGTATACAGCAATGGTGAGCTGGGGACCCTTAGTGGCACAGAGTTTCAAAAAGAAGGATCAGCGACGCCAATTACTAGAAAATGTGCTTTTTTATAACTGGACAGCGGAGATTCAGCTAAAAATGAGTTTAAAGAGATAAACGTGCATAAACATTTCGAAGCATGGTGAGAATCCTGTGGCACTTGATGCAATTTTTGTCTTGAATAAACTTGACGGGATAGTTTATGTAGCCATCGGTGCATCGCCCCTTTACAGGTGATGTTAAAATGGGGTGTTCCGATGTAGTGGATAGTATAGGCCGTTGATTATTTAAAGCACTTTGTGCAAACCGTTTCGGTCGTGTAACGGGCAACAGTACGAACACCTGCTGTGAAGTTGGAATCATTACCTAAAGAACCCGTGATTGTGCTCTCCTTGCGTAATACTACATGTTTTGAGCTGGGTCAACTACTGCGTGTTTCACAATCCTTGATCATGAAAAACGTAGCATAAACTGGGTACCAAATATGGCGATTTCTAACTTGCATACAATAATTACTGCTGCGTAAGGCAGGTTCCTTAAGGTGGCTTAAGTTCAAGAATGTTGGCTTTCCCCAAAAGAGAATTTTGTAGGTTTAAACCAGTGGATACACTGGCAGTTCGTCAAAGAATTTGGGCTCCATAAACAGAGAAAGGTCTACAAATTGATCAAAGATCTATTGATTATTAAACGTTGTAGTCCCTCTGATGACAACGTTTGATGCTACCTTTGATGGTAGTGGACCTTGCAGCGTTTGCAGTGAACGTTGGAAGAAAACTGGTTGGTGAAGTTGTAAAAAAAAGTATTAGTTGAGGGTCGCTACCGATCTTGAGCGAGGGTTAGAGGGAGAGGCCCAAATAACTTAGTCTAACTGCCACAAGCAACAATTATCTTTGGGAATAATACAGGATACAGGAATCTTCGAGGGTGGAAGGGGGGGGGGGGGGGGGGGGGGGGGCGGGGCGTAGGTGGTGGCCATATATCTTGGTCACACAGATCATTAACTCAATGACGTTACTTGAACCCCATGATAGCAATAACAAACTACCAAGAAGTGTTCTAAGATTACCTCCTTGTTAGCTGACTACTCATTATTGATAACTTCTATCATTTTCTCAATCACTGACAGAAGGCCATAAGTAATTAATCTCAAGAAATGCCGGTTACACACAAGCGTACAATTATGAGACAAGTAACCTGGACCTTTACACCATGTATACAATGTGTACATTTACACCATTCTACCATGCATATCATGTATACCTTTATACTGTTCTACCATGTATACCATGTAGGCCTATACCTTTATACTGTTCTACCATGTATACCATGTATACCTTTATACTGTTCTACCATGTATACCCTTATACCATGTATACCATGTATACCTTTATACCATGTATACCATGCATACCATGTATACCCTTATACCATGTATACAATGTATAACTTTACACCTGTCTACCATGTATACATTTATACCAGGTATACCATGTATACTATGTATACCATGTATACTTTTCTACTTTTCTACCATGTATACCACGTGTACCTTTATACTTTTCTAACATGTATATCTTTATACCTTAATACCATGTATACTTTTGTACCATGCAAAAGTGACTATGTGAAGCCAAAGTCCATGTGAATACAAACAAACAACAATGACCAGTTAATAGTGTAATAAGCTAAAAAAATCTGTACCCTGAATGATATCTCTACGTTTTCTCCTCCCCAATATGTAAGCTTTCGATCATATGCTCCGAGATCAAAAAATTGCTTTCTCTGAATTGCAAACAATCCTCCAGCCATAGTTGGCGATCTAAAACATAATAAAGTCAAGAACGTTAATCAAGTTAATAAAAACCACGATAAACAACACCTGACCACAAATGGAACGAAAAGAATCCACTTGTCCCACTCTGAGGTCAGCATGCGTGAGTGATCGCACGATACAAACTCACATTGCTCACAATTTTAAAAACCCACGGCGCCAATCTCTCGCCTGCACAGCAATGTAAACGGACATGAGTTACGCTTTGTCACAGATTTAATGCAAGAACATTTTAATCACATAAATATAACCTGAGTACATAACGTTATTCATTAACAAACAAATATTAGAACCCATTTACCCAAGGTGGTCAGAAAATGATGAATATGTTCTAAATGTCCTCGCATAATTCGTTCCGCAAGAATATCTTGTTAACGAAAATCCTTTTACATTAATTAAAGCCGCCCGCCTAAGCATTTTCTATTACGGACGGGGGATAACAAGTAGGAGATCATTATGTCAGTCGAATGATACATAAAGGGTAAAAATGCAACAAGACAGCTCATTATGGAAAAGCATCATGGCCACATATACAAGTCAGACGTATCTACTGCATAACCTAACTAAACACACAGTCGCGATACCCTGCTCTGGAATAGAATACCTCAGCGGGGAATAGAGGGTGGAAGGCTCTGGTAGTATTTCGGGCTTTCAATCAATCGCTTTCGATTTGACGTAACCATGAGCGGTAAAATTGCTCGATATACTGCTCCGGATATTCCAGTATTCATCGATTGAATCAATCCTCAACTGTAATCGCAACAAGGAGTGTAAACTTCTGCATATACTAGCGATTGTGGATTAACTTGACGTTATTAGCGGATTAGACGTGACAGGAGCATAACTCAAATCAACCACAAATGTTACTCGAACCTTATATCAAAGTTCAGAAATTCTTCAAAAATACTGTAAATATTTAGGAGGCTGCACTGAAGGCCAGTGTATTTAACTAGCAATGACACTTGGAACCTTAAAGCGTACCGCACGCGCCTACCCCAAGGAGTACAGGCCGCAACATCACCTGGTTTAACACACTATTTTAGCGGAACAGTTAAAGCTAATAGAGCTAAGGCATTTTCTACGTTTATTGATAACTAGCATGCGGTAAGATAAGGGTTTTTTCATTGGTTCATGCAGCACTGAATTTACGAAATTCTTCAAGAACCACCCAAAGTTCTTTAAAAATGTAAAATAAATGTTTAAGCCAGCACTATAAAAGTTTTTTCAGGCTGAAAGATGTCACAATTAAGGTAACTGCGTTAAGTTACTTTTATAAACAATGTATAAAAAACAAATCCAAACAACAACAGGTATTGATACCGTTGTTAGAGTGTCAATACAACAAGGTAGAGGCTAATACTACTAAGCAGTGATAAAAAGGAAAAGCGAAATACCGCATTTATCTTAGTTTTCTGATGTTCTTCAGACCGCGGTCTGTACTCAAAAGAAGGCACTAGCAATCATAGGATACATATGTGCTCAATACACATGAATGCTTCCGACACTGGTGTATGGTGGGGATCGAACCCGGGACTCTCGGACCAAAAATGCCGACTTGAGCACAGCACTCGACGGTGCAATAGTTAAAGCAAGAATAGACAATCTTGGAGGTCGAAACTGAATTTTCACAACCAACAAAACCTTTTTTTTCTGTTTCACTATATCACTTCATCGATGTCACTTCCATATGTATGTACCCAGGAATAGTTTATAATTGTATTCTGTATCCACATTGTGATTGCTTTATCTTTTTTAGAAGATAACCGTTTCACTTTGCTCCTTCAACATTCATCTTTCGTCTGTGGCTTCTCCGGTGACTCTTCAAACTAGATGCTGACCTGCATGATCTTAGACATAGATGGCAGATAAAAGATGACGATTCAACTAGTTGGGGTAGGGCTGTGTGAGGAGGTATGTGATTCCTCTGTACCACTGTCTTTATGAGACAAGAGCCTCACTTGCACACTTTCTTGCAACAATACCATGTTAAGTTCTCTTGCCTCTGCGGAGTGAAGTTCCGTGGCTCTTCTGATGATTTACACAACCAGCTTTCGAGAACAGAACTCAACCATAAACAGCTCTTCCTGTTCGCACCCAGGTCCAAAAGACAACCTTCCTTAAACTAATTGCACCTCTCGTGCTCACAGCGTCTTTCTTCAAAAACCTTACACCCACTGCTTACAGACTTTCTCCACAAGGTATTGTTTATAGCTACCTCACACCAAATTAATATGCAATTTGTTAGTGTTGCTTTTAGTATAGTCCTTATATCTCTTTCTTGGTCTGCGTTGAGGATCTTTATCAATTTGCACCTCACCGTAAAACAATTATTTATTATTCTGATATCATCCATGGGCACATGGCATACCCAACGCAACTGAGTTACTATAATGGTACATATGATGCCAATCACCTCTTATGACAACACATGTGTCAGGCGTGTTACTTTGCCACTTAACATTGAGCATGATGAAAATGCTGAAGACATTTTCAATGCCTGCAATGTATTTTTCATTTTTCACACGAGTATAGTAAGGCAGCCAGGATGCTTGACTCGGTATGCCAAGACTTCAAATGGTCCGTTATAAAAAAATGCCGATCAATAGTCCTAAGCAGAGCGAATTCAGAAACTGATTGTTGGGTCGAGTTGATAAAAAAACTATTCAAAAGTCTCCAAGGCTGACCCTGCAAGACTGAGGAACCATTTTCGTGCTTCAATTAGTTAGTTAGGAAATATCCATCACTGGCTTGCTTGGATACGTTTTGGAGCAAACGCATTGCAAGTAGGGATTGCTGCCCAATATAGAGAATTAAACTACGTCAATTTTCTACACAGGATACCTTCTCTTATCCACAAATGCTCACGACATTGTACGGTCGCCAATCTTTTAACAAGTTCCCTCTTTCATTCCACACCATCACAGATTTATGCCATGATCAATACGCAGTAAAAGCGAAAAGTGAAGTTTCGTATCTTAAGGTTGACGCATTACCAATAAGAGCTATAAAGGTAACTATTCTTGATAACGTGGGCTCGAGATGCGAAGGAAACAAACATCCAACTATGGGATAGTAGTCGTATAGTGGTAGAGGGTCAGAAACGCAAACCAAGTTCATGAGCTCAAATCGACCCTGAACTTGCCTGCAACGATCCCAGCGGTACTGTGCTCGGCCATCTGCTCTCGTGAAGTGGGAAAGTATGTTTCGAGAGATAGGACAGAGAGGGGACTGCAAGATTGAAAAGCATGAATAACATGGATGGAAGGAGAAAAGTAACCCCGTTCCTAGTAGTGGCTCCGGCCTTGAACAGGGCGAAAAATAGTTTTTAAAAGATAGGAAAAATGGGCATTTCCTTGGGGGGGAGGGGGGAGGGGGGAGTTGATAAAGATATGTCTATACTAACTATGCCATTTCGTTAAAAAGCGATATCTGTCGACTTTTCCATGGAACATCGGGTTAATTTTTCGATCAAAATGTTATGTTGGTATGTCCATCATCATCACAAATGTCAAGCATACAGGATGACCCCTATGGCATATCTACAGGGTGCTTGAGACATTGCTAATGCTAGTTTATACTGTCCTATAAAAAAACAGCTAAGAGTAGGAGCTGGTATGAGGATGAAGGGGGCTGCAGCACTCTGATTTCGACAAAATGTGGTCTTCAGGAAATACATCGATGAAGTATGTTGGGTCTCACTTATTAATCTAAAAGTGAAAGGTTTTTGATTTCAAGGATTTAACTCTACAGGCATTATCCATTATAGGTTAATAAAATCCTTCGTAAAACAGCTAATATAAGCCTTTAAAATGTACACGGCTTCTCCTTACAGTATTTTTGACCCCGTGGCACTTTTACTTACGAAAATTTACGATTAATTCCAAGCACGCAAAGGAACAAACGATTAACGCAAACACAATCGAGGGCAAGGGAAGGGATGAATCTTTATTGTCTTCGAAATATAGAATCTAGTGTCCTTCTTGACGACAAGGAATGACTAGAACTTTGACAAGTTACTCGCTGCAATCGTTGATAGTTTACGGTCCCACATAACATCAATCGCGGACCCTTGTTGGCAGATCCCTGTTGGCGGACCCTTGTTGGCAGACCCTTGATGGCAGACCCTTGTTAGCAGATCCCTGTTGGCAGACCCTTGTTAGCAGATCCCTGTTGGCGAACCTTTGTTGGTAGATCCCTGTTGGCAGACCCTCGTTGGCAGATCCCTGTTGGCGAACCCTTGTTAGCAGATCCCTGTTGGCGGACCCTTGTTAGCAGATCCCTGTTGGAGGACCCTCGTTGGCAGATCCCTGTTGGCAGACCCTTGTTAGCAGATCCCTGTTGGCGAACCCTTGTTGGCAGATCCCTGTTGGCAGACCCTCGTTGGCAGATCCCTGTTGGTGGATCCCTGATCTATTTTCATATTTTTCTCATGGTAAAAATAATGATAAGAGAAGGAACAATAAAGAATGTTGGGGGATGTTTTACAGCTTCCTAAAGTGTACTTCCTTTGCCATAGCAAAGAGGCTCTTATTACGACAAAGGCAGAATATACCATAAAAACCGTTCTGTACGCTTTATGGCTTGCGAGAGCGGCCTTGGTATGACAAAAAGAGAGGATACTGATTTGTGTTACAATTCCCGCCTCATATTCATGATGAGACATCGCACAAAATAAATGCTTTTAAATCGTTGTTGATATTTACAGAATGGAAACTAGTGACTGGATGACTTATATAGGACTCCAATGGTTCATCACCTGTTGAAGGCTTCATAAATCTTGAGATCAAACAGATTTGATGAAATAGTAGCAAGCTTGTGACACACGAGAATTTCTGGAAGTAGCCTCCATTAGCTACGAAGAGCGTTCTCGGCTTTTTTCAAAGCGAGATTTGCAACGATTACGTTGCTACTCAACACTAGGAGTAAAAGAATCGTCGTGCCGTTCCGTAGACACACTTAGCAACTCTCACCAGCTTTCCTCATAATCACGAGAACAAATTTAGGAGCTAACAGCTGAAGAAAGATATTGTTTTGTAAACACTCTGGAAGAAACCGCAAGGTTAATGCGGCATAGGGGACCAACGGTACTTTCAACAAACAAGATTTATCATAAACAAACAATATCATCAATTTACGCATAACAAAAAGAGCGGGATACGCGCTTGTGATTGGCAAGAATGAGTCGTATAAGAAAAACCTTGTGCGAAATTGCTCAAATAAACAAAGCTGACACGAAAATATCTTTCAGATGTTAACTCAACTGGCTGTAATGTCGTGAGCTCATTTTTAATAGAGTGTACGTCATATCGACTAGGAAGTGCCCCTGTTAACCGTATTGTGTAAATCACCTTTTAATCAGCCTTTAGGGGTACCAGACTAACAAAAATTGGGCATACCGTATGGTTTTTGATGTTTAGTACAGTAACAGGTGTCAGACAGGTAGAGATTTTAAGCAAATAATTCTTTTCCGATTTTGTAAAACGTTTCATTAGCAAAACTTTCTCATTGTAGTCCATCAACTTTTACTACCTAACGTAGCAAATCACGAAACAAACTGAAACGAAGGGCATTGGAAATAATGAATATATGGTAAAATGCAGCTCAGCACCTTTCTTGTTACATGGCGCACCTGCGTAGATACCGCGCTCAGTGAATAAGTGGATGTGGCCAAAAGTCTGATCACAGGTCTTTCAATCACATCTCACCGAATAAACAAGAATAAACAAGAATACAAGTTAGAGCCGCAGTGGTCTAGTGGATACGTTCCTTGCCTTCAGTTACAGAGAGTCAGGGTTCAAATCCTGGAAGGGTCATTGGTGACGTCAGGAAGGGCATTCGGTCTTAAAGTCCTATGTACATGGGCACCGCCCTAGCCCCTGAAAAGGGGAGTGCACGCTGTTAAAACCGTATCATCACTCAAGAAATGTGACCGTACGTGATATTCTTAGCACAAAAGTTCTATAACTTCGGTGTATCTCCTACCAAGCTCCTGTGATTTATTCTAACAGTTGTTCCTATGTTCTTGTTAATAAGAGTATCTCCTATAACATTCAGTTTATCGCTGGACGAGTAGAGGGAGTCACACCTTATGCCTAAATAAAGGAACCTCACGTCTCAGGACACTTTGGTTCCAACCTCCAGCACCCACCACTGAGATTCCAGCTTAACGGTCACTCTGTTTAACCCTCAGCTCTTTGGGCTCGTGGTATCTACAAATGACATGCATCTTCGAGTAGGAAATCATTCCTTGTTCAATACCAGTGACTCAAATCGTCTGGATATCTACTATAATCAAGATTGGACTTACTATAACTGGACTTACCTTATTGGGTCAGCAGGACTCTTCCGCCGCTTCTGTTCCCCATCTGGTAATGGTCCCCAATTGAACATTAATTCCCAACTAAAAATGCCTCTGTTGTAAGACCCTTTCTCTCTACTGTAAGCGAAGTCTTTCCATGCAATCACCTCAATGTCTGGCACCACTGCAAATGTTGGGTTCTCTTGTATCCTCGCTAAAAGAGGTTCAAGCCAGCCAAATCCAGCTTCACAATGGGAATCAAGAAATACCAGAACATCTCCAACTGCATTATCAGCGCCTAGTAATCGTGCTTGAGTAAGTCCAACCCTCGTTGGAGACCTGAATAATCTAACCTTCCCTTTGAATCTCTCGATGTACTCGTCAAGTTGCCTTCCCAGATGACCTGGAATGGAAAAATTGGGGCTTGTACAAGCGAAGTTTACTTTCATTGAACACAACATAGGTTCTTATTTAATGCCTAATACAAAATAATTTTATTAAACGCATTTCTGGAGCCTGAACTCAATGGCACAAAATTGCAGTCTGTGGTCTAGTTTTATCTTCCTGTTCTTACAATAAAAGCCTAAGTAGGCCATGGGAGATTTAATGACGTCACAGAGCAGATAAAACTGCTTATGCACTAGCAATGCAGGAACTAATTTCTTTCCACCTAGTTCAGCAGTTCAGATTTGAAACCTTCTCTTACAAACTTGTCAGCCAGCACCGGGTTCAAATGCGGAGGGAAAGTGATGACGTCACAAATAAAAAGTTTTAGAAATAGTACAGTCTGGTTCCAGATATCGAAAGGCAAGCTTGGAATAGGCTGTTTCCCAAGGTAGCAGATCTGTAGTGTATATAGTGTTTAAACTAGAGGCATTTGAATCTAAACTCTGCTGATATTCCTTGGTTCCTTAAGATAGGAACCAGCATGAAACAATAGAGTTTTGTTAGAGAGAATCAAAACTTTAAAACCTGACATCTCAATGTTAGGAAATGGCATCACCCTCAATTTTAGCCATTGGCGTTCTCGTTAATTGGGTAACATGAAAATTGAGTTTTTCCCCTTAATTCAAAAATGTTCAAAATCGTGACGTCACAGTTTCACACCGCATCATCCTTCAAAATAGCAATATACGGCAAAACTAGAGTGTAAAGAGCAATACAGAATGGGGGCAGATAGAACCCCTTGTCTGCTACCGATTTCCCGATACTTCCGATCTTCTCTGTTTTGTTTTCTGTATCCTTTTTGTACGTACACCTGTACTATGTTTCACGATTATCAGCAAAAAGTTTCAATATAGGCCCTGTATTGACTAAACCTACTCGTTCAAATCATTATTGGCCGTAC
>JAAAKL020002094.1:0-27574 GCA_010016065.2 Carybdea cf. marsupialis auct. non (Linnaeus, 1758)
CGTAGCTCTGTTGAAATCGTAAATGTCACTTTGCCCCCCTCGCCCCCCCAGCCGAAAATAGAAGCTCAAGCCATTTTTCTGAGTCTAAATCCCATATGTTCTACTACACGTTGTTTCCATAGGAATGGCAAAAAATAAACTCTTGGTCGCCGTGATTAGGTAAGTGTCAAAATGTGTGAAGTTTTCTTTCGCAACATTTTTTATCATTTCCACGTTTGTTATATCAGTCATTCATGTCACACGTCATTTTTATTCTCTTTCCATTGAGGACTGTGCCCACTGATTGGTTGGTACATTTTGGTGGGTTTTATTTTCAAACATTTTTAAGATGAACAACTTGTAATACCTGAGATAACTACGAGTGAATGTAAACTTTTTTTGCTTGCAACATAACTTTACATTTTGGAAAAGAAAATTCTGCTGACAAGAGACCTCGTTCGTCTTTGTCTTCTTCTCAACAACCAGATTCCACTGGAGAATCATCTTCGCCTCACATAAAGAAGACTTGTAGTACTTGGAGAGCTCACTTGTCCCTGGATTCTATGCAAAAGGATAAGCTATTTCAAACAATACTAAAAGAGTACCCAAGAACTCTGTTTGGAAATGTAGAACGATGCTTCAACGCAAAATGGTTTCAAAGTAGCGAATGGTTGGAGTACATAGAAGAGGCAGACGCATGCCTCTGTTTTCCTTGTAAAGTCTACTCAAAAGCCGAGGGCCTATTTACAACTTTTGGACACTCACTGGTTGGGCCACTTGCATTGTGCGACGGTCATCGATACCGACATTAATGAAATGGTAACCTGTTTGAAGGAATGTATGTTCTCTTCATCAATAAAAAGTAAACATAGAATACCTTGCCAAGGGCTATATTATCAAACCTGTGATCCATTTTTTTTTTTATTTAACAAATTCCTTAAGGAGTATTTGAAAATTGGGAATGTTGTCTCTTTCTTTTCTGTACGCATTACCTTAAAATGCTTATTTGGATAAGGTATTACCAAAGTTTCTCGTTAGCCCCTCCAAATGGATACTTCGTCCTTGATGATGCCCCCTGTAGTTAAGAAGACCCAGCTACGTGACTGGTACAGGTCCCGATTCAAATGAACTATTTGTTGGCTGTCCATACTGATGTACCACCTTAACATGATCTGCTTAAATTTTTACACATTTATAAATGATATTCATTCTGCAAATAAATTATTTTTCACTTCTGTCTTCTTTCAAGATCATTTTTCTACTTTTTCAGAAAACTTTCATATGATTTGTTAAAAATATTTAGGTGTGTGGGTGTAATTTCGGAATTTCTCAACAAGTAGATGTCGTCTGGTCGGATCCAAATAATTAACACTACTTTCTTGCATTTTACTAGATACTCAGTTAATAAAGAACTCGTGTCGTACTTGAATACAGGATGAGAAGATCTAAAACTGGAATACTATTTGATAATAAAATCAGGGGTAACAGATATTATGAAACACATAATTTTCATGTGTTTCATAATCTCTGGTGGCAAAGCCAGCTTTGAAAATTACGTCATGCCCACTGCAGACACACCTTAAGATCGGTGTGGTCAGGTGTGGTAAACCTTGGAATGAATTTTTGACAGCAGAATATTAAATGCACCAAAGATAAAATAAAACTTGTTGGATGTCATACTACTACTCAGCAACAGGCTACGTTAAAGTTTATGTCTATAGATGATATAATGTTTAATATAGGTAAAAGTGAAACCACATAAAGAAATGTACACATTAAATTTCGAAACCCCACTTTTTGTTATACTTTTAAACTACTATATGATGTAACACAGGGATCATGGAATGCCAAAATAAATGGCTACACATGGATCCACCCAATAATAGCAAGAAATTTTTATTTCCTTTCCTTCAGTTGTTTAGATCCTATACAACTTGTCTTCTAAGTTTCATTTCGTTCGGAATATATTCTTGGTGATATTAGAGGGAGGTTACAAAACTGCAGTAACGCCTAGATTTGATTGTAAAGTACCAAAAAACCTGTGAAAATTACTTGCATTTCCAAGATCACTGCAATAACTACCAGATAACTGGGATTTCGTCTTTACCGTAACCCTGGTTTGAGAACGAAGGAACTAGCACTTGTTCGTGATGCGTCCACTTTTGAGATTTTTGATAATGTTCCTATGAGAAGAATGATCTATTTATTAACAAGTTCTACTGATACGTCTTTGTCAAAACTGACCTTTTTCCTAAGGTTTATCGAAAAGCATATGACCCAAGGAGGACAACTTCAATTTTGCGCTCAGTACTTAATCATCATGCCCATGTTGGTTCTTTGCGAGCATGAACTGAACAAAATTTTCCCTGTTCGTTCTTACGTACTTCTGCTGACCAGAAGGATCACTGTGAACCTGTACATGCCCGGCAAGACTTCCAGGAGACGATTGGGACAGGCTTCCAGCACGTTTCAAGAAGAGAGCATAAATCACAGAGAGACGACCCAAGCAGTTTTAAAGCAATTGGAAGGATGATTGTAGTAATCGCTCGGACTATAGTAAGAAGGACACTATTTTTTACAATTGATTTAGCCACGACCAGCATGATAAGCTTGACAGCTGGCTTCGCCACTCAATTAAATTGAAAAGATTTAAAAGCAAAATCCTGTATAATGATAAGAATGAATAATTTTAAAATTGGAAGCGTACCTGAATTCAGAATGATAAAATTGAAAACTGTAGTTGTATTCAATACAAGGCAGCGTTGCCTCTTCAAAGTAATGAGCTACTTTTGAAGGACCAGAGATAAGAAGAAAAAAAATTGAAGATTACCAAGAAGATAGCGGTTGACATCAGATTAATAAGTTTCAAAATCGTAAGCAGAAATAAAGCAGTCTGAAGACAGAGATTTCCTAGTTTTTGTATTCCTAGGGAAGAAATTGTTAGCATAGAAATCTCTGTTTGTCTTAGGAATAGAAACAGAACAGTCATGGAGAAATTCAACATACCGAATGGATCTTGACCTGATAAGGGGAAGGGGAACCAACTCAGCCAACTCAGAAGAACACTTACCAAAGTAATACAATGAAACATTTTGATCTAGAGCCGTACTTGAATTCAGAATGATAAAATTTAAAACTTGCATCTTATTCGACAACCAGATTGAGAATATATAGAACGAAAATCGTATTCGATGATCAGAAATAATAACTTTAAAACTAAAATCGTACTTGAATTCAGTGTGATATATCTTGGAACTGGAAGCGTATTTGCATTCAGAGTGATATATCTTGGTACTGGAAGCGTATTTGCATTCAGTGTGATATATCTTGGTACTGGAAGCGTATTTGCATTCAGTGTGATATATCTTGGAACTGGAAGCGTATTTGAAGTCAGAGTGATGTATCTTGGTACTGGAAGCGTATTTGAAGTCAGAGTGATATATCTTGGAACTGGAAGCGTATTGAAATTCAGAGTGATATATCTTGGAACTGGAAGCGTATTGGACTTCAGAGTGATATATTTTGGTACTGGAAGCGTATTGAAATTCAGAGTGATATATCTTGGTACTGGAAGCGTATTGAAATTCAGAGTGATATATCTTGGAACTGGAAGCGTATTGAAATTCAGAGTGATATATCTTGGTACTGGAAGCGTATTTGAATTTAGTGTGATATGTCTTGGAACTGGAAGCGTATTGAAATTCAGAGTGATATATCTTGGTACTGGAAGCGTATTTGAAGTCAGTGTGATATATCTTGGAACTGGAAGCGTATTGAAATTCAGAGTGATATATCTTGGAACTGGAAGCGTATTTAAAATTCAGAATATAGAATCCGGCAATTAAATAAGGAAGTTTTCGGAGGTGGGAGGCATAGTGGCTATATTGGTAGTAGGAACCAGTTTTGAAGTTATTATCTTAGTTTTACTGTCAAGTCGCTTTTTAAGCAAGACGCGTGTTCTTTCGTGACACTGGCCTGGATTGCACGTGACTAGAAAAAGAACGGTAATCCCATTTAACCTACCGTCAAGGCCAATGTAAAGTTATGGTACTACTTTTGATAAATATGATGAATGTAGTTCGAAGATATTTGAGAAAGGAACGCATATGGGGCCCTGTCAAGGTGAGGGCTTATTCCAAGGAATGTAAAGATCTTGCCCTGAAGAAAAGCAACGGCCTGGAATTACCTTCCCCTGTTTCAAAACCACGTATATTTACAAATAAGAAGACCAAACAACTTGATCCCTGTTACGCTAAAATGCTTAGTGTGACATTGGTCATATTGTGGAAGATTCCCAAATGAACAACTTTACCGAGAATTATTTCCAAAAAATCCTATAAAGAAGAGAGAGACTGTATTTGATAGCTCGTCCGTCAAACAGATGTTTCTGGCTACGGGCCCCTAAAACAGGTCTTGTAAACAACCGTAACAACAGCTACAAATACTAAATCGGAAGAAAAAACATAAATTGTTACGTATTTACCTCTACCAGGTTTTTCTGATACGAAATACCAACAAAGCAAAACTCTAATTTTATATTAAGAAATATAACTATTTTTACGAAGCAGTATCATCTCTTTAACATCCATTTATCAATTCACACAGTAAAAAAATTATTTTAAGTTGAAATCTATCTGTTATGCTTAATCAACTTGGGATGTTACACTCAGCTTATATAACTAAGAAAAGCATATAGACAATAATTGATTACCCAAAATATGGCTTTAATTTGTACATTATCCAAAGCTGTATTGAGGACTGCCAAAGTTATCTGAGCGAGTACAACAAAAAAGAAAAATAGTGACCTGGAATTAAATTCTTCGAAGTGGAAAATGGAATTGTAATTTGAAAGGTCGAAGAAGGAGAAACCCAAGTAGTTAGAATAGGTGTCACCTTCATTAAAAATGTACCTGCAGGATGTTAGAATGATCAACGTAGAGAAGCGATGATCCGTCATGGAAGATAAAGTTGAGTAGAGGAAACGGGTTAACGATGTGGTTCAAGATATAAGATCTTTGCAAGTCAGACTAATGATGTTCATTGACAAATTTTTTTATATGTTATAATTTTAGAGAAAAGGGGACATGAGCACTTTCCAGAATACGGACTATCAGCCCTTACTTATCCAATTTTATCACTATCTTTGATATCTGTACAAATAGAGGATACGTGTTGTAGATGATTGCTGTAGAAGATTCAGGAGAAAAATGCCCCATGGCTGCGACTGCATCCGCAATGTTGTATTTTAACGAGTTAATTGACTTGAACTCTCGAACATTTACAGGAAGAAGTTGGATTGACGGTCTTACATACTCTCAGAAGTTCAACATTTTAGAATATTGCCAATAAGATATGTCATATACTCTCTTACATTCTGCATACCAGAAGTTCTGCCAATTCGGATTCTTCTATGAGAAATACTCATTCTTGGCTACACGACATATCGTCTGTAGCTTCCGATCTCTCTCCTGGTATCTCATATCAGCAAAGTCATTTTATATTAATAACTCCATGATAGCCAGCTGATATATTGTTGAATTTGTTTTCTCTCCCCTCCCTTTTCGAGAGTCTTCTCCTCCATCTCTTGCTATAAATTTTATGACAGGCTACAGACACTCGTGAAACCAGTGAGCATTTAGTAGTCATAAACGTAATTAAGAAATTGGCACTTCTTTATTTTAATTGCCATAGTGCCTCACTATTTTATAGTCAATTGATTGCTCCTCTTTGAAAACTCACCTCCTATCCTCCTTAATAGATGCTGATGACTATATGTCAAATAAAAAAAGATTATATTTGAAAGCACAACGGTAATTATTATATTTGTACCCTTGGTCTAGGTTGAGATCCTGCAAACAACCCTACTAGCAATTGAAGTCAAGTAACAAAGACTACATTTGAAAGCACAACCGTAATTATTGTATTTCTACCCTTACCAGATTTTCGTTATACAAAATACCTTCAAAGCACGACCCTGATAGATTATTTATAAATTTACACACTTTTTACAATCAGAATAATTTCTTAACAGGCCGTAATCCATTGCAGTGCTATTAAAGTCTATACGTTTTGCTGAATCAACCAAAGATACTGCTGTCACCTTAGAAATCTAAGAAAATCATACATACAGTGGTTGATCATCCAAGGTTTGCTCAAACTTCAAGATACGTTTCCACGTTCGTAAAAACAAAATATATTCTTGGTCCTTGCCACTGATTCTTATTACATTGTACGTACAGTTCTTGTTCTTAAAGAAAACATTTAAAATGGTGTAATTGCTTTACTTTCACGTCCTAAGCGTCGTGTAAGATCACGTTACTAATACGATGAACTCCGGGAGGGGGACCGGGAATGTTCTTGGCTAACGAAATGAGTTTGCTAGCTACCTTAATTCTGAGTGAAGTTCTAGATTAAGCCCAACAGCAAAAGTTTGTGTATGTGGCTCTGGGCTTAACAAACTTTTCAATATGGAGGAAGAGGTATAAAGGTGCAATTCTAGGTTCCTTTACTGCTATTCCGGGGTGCAAAAAGGTGAATTACGAAAAAGAATGGTATTGGTAATCCCAACCTATCCCTACTTACGGTGAGGGGGGGGGGGGGGGGGGGGGGGGGTGATGGTAAAGAGTGAGGCCAGGTGAGAGTAAATGAGCTGACAATAGGAACCATCAACATCGGAAAGAAGAATGCAGAGCTGGTGGAAAGGAGAAACGTAGGCATACTGCGCATGCAGGAAACAAAGTGGAAGGGGAGAAAGGCGAAAAATTTGGGCAAAGGACACAAGTGGATGAACAACGTCTTGCGTTCGTCGACCTGGAAAAGGCTGATAACAGAATGCGGTGGCAAATAGTCTCGTGGTGTATGAGAGAGAAAGGAGTAGCAGCAAGGTACGTGCGAGTGGTTCAGGACAGACACTGTGATGCAAGGACAATCTTTCGGAGTGGCGTTGCGGATAACGGGAGGTTTACCGTCAAGGTTGGACTCCATCAGTGTTCGGCATTCATTCCATGTTTATTTCGCCTGATTATGGATGTGATCCCCGTTGACGTGAAGGAGGCTCCACCGTGTAGCATGATGATTGCTGATGACATTGTGTTGTGGCAGATGTGAGAGAGGAGGTAGAGACGAACACGGGAAGTTGGAGGGGAGTGCTGGAAGGAGAAGTCTGAAAGTGAGCAGGAACAAGACCGAGTACATGGAGTGCAACGATACATAAGATATACCATCAGAATGCAAAACTACGCCAATTGGAGAAGGCTGACGGGCGTGCTATGTGCTAAAGACTATCGGCAAAGCAGGAAATTTGGGTTCCACCCTGAGTACAGAGAGAAGTGGGTGGTGAGGTTGAGAAAAGAATCCAAGAGGAATTGCTTAATTGGAAAAGGCTGACGGGTGTGCTATGCGATAAGAGAATATCGGCAAAGCAGGAAAGAAAAGTATTTAAAGCTACAATAGACCAGCTATGACCTATGGAATAGAAATCTTCGGCATCAAGAAGTCCACGAGAAGAAGATGGACGTTGCGGAAATCAAAATGTTGAGATGGTCATGCGAACTCACTCGACTTGACAGAGTGAAGGATGTGGAGATCGGGAAAAAGTAGACGTGACGGAATGCATAAGAAGGTACAAGAGCGAAGATTGAGGTGGTATGGGCATGTGATGAGGAGGGAGGGAGACCACGTTACAAGGAGAATGCTGTGTAAGTAAAGGGTAGAAAGAAGAAAGGTAGGCCGCAAAGGCAATGCCTGGATTATGTGACGGAAGATGTTGCGGATAAATGCATTAAAGTGGGGAAAGACTAAGAAGAAGAGGATGAGCAGAAGTAAAACTACAAAAATCTGTAAATCAACTTGTCATAGCCATCTTTATATCTCACATTACGTTTTTACCTAGGACCCAAAACAATAGAGAAATCTTGGCATTTGTGGACAGCATCGCAAACAGATATGTATTCGAAAAGTTTGTTGATGGTACAGACTAATAAAACCGTACGAAATGGCGAATCCATTCTGTTCCTACAAACTTTTCTCGTCTGACACTCCTCAGAATACAATTCGTCAGAAAATAACCGAAAAGATAATCAACGAAATTATTTACCTAACTGTGTTTTACAAGGTAGCCAATCAGAATTCTGACTGCCAGATTGGTGCTGTTTCGACCAATCAGTGTCCGTGAAGCTGAATGGTTAGCCGAAAAGGCCCAATGAGAAGACAAATTCTTTGTCAGATATGTATGTCCACCAATCGATTCTTCGCATAGGTTCTGTTTGATCATGCTTTAACTTTAGCATCTGCATCTTTATAACATATACTGCCTTGGCGTCTGGTTAGCTGCCTACCTGCATGATCTGGATAGATACCTCTATTGGAATAAAGGCCATAGGGGGTAGCTCTGTTAATCAACCAGAAAAGGGGCTGCAGACTTGCCGCGATTTAGCCACTTTACACCACATCCAATTTTGACCACCCTGACAAAAACGTTACGCTAAATACTTATGATCCTAAGTCATACTCCTGTCTCCTTACTTTTGATGTCAAAGCAGTCAATGAAGTTGAAAAAATTAAGTCTGATCTGAAATGATCTTTCTTAGATTGTGATGTAGATGTTAAGAACATGCGGTGAGCGAGCTGATTAATGAATCAATAATTTCATCAACGAGAGAGATAGAATTTACCATAGGTGCATTTCAGACACCTATATAATATCAAGAATTTACCTCACGGAAGGTACACCTTGACAGATGTACAATGTTACCTTGAATGCGAAGATATCAAACAAGGAGGTCTAGGACAACACCAACAAACTGTGAAACACTATAAGAAAGAAGAGGATGAAACTAATAGGGTCTGTCTTCAGAGACAAAGCGTCTCTACCGCATTAACGCATTACATCAGCCCCTAAACATTGGAACAAGAGAGGGGCCAATACGTGCATATGTAAAGAAACTGCTTTGCGACACAGGTCTCAAGACTACAAACGAACTTGGTAGGTGCACGGAGGACAACAATGTCTGGCGCCAAATTTCGTTCACCGCCTCCAACACGCCGGCCGGGAGTACGTAAGTAAGTAGGTACACTTGATATTTCGCAGTACCTTGCTTCCGTTGCTATTTTCACCCCTCTTTTTCGGATTCCGGATAAACAGTCTAAATTCGGTTCTCGAGCAACACTTATTAAAAAGCTCTGCTTCATTAAGGGAAAGAATAAATATCTTGACAGTTGGCAACAGAGAGGTAAGATAAATAAGTGTCATGTTGTTGACTGAATCGAGTACAAGTTCCATTGGTGAAAAGATATACTAATTACTCACATGAAAAATTCATGGTACAAACTCAAGCATATTAAACAAATGGTTCAAGGTAACTGTCTTTGGTCACATTGTAAAGAATACCCGAATTTCGCTAACTACTTCTTTAATTGGGACTTGAACAAAATGTAATCATAGAATTTGACGATCCACTATACATGAAAAGGCTTCGCTATTGAAATAAAGACATCTGGTTCTTTTTTGTGTGGCGTTTTGCCTTGTTAGATTTGATTAGCAATTTTTTGAGATTTGTGAATGCTAAGGTTTGTCCTGTAGTCACAGATACGTTTTTTGCGCCTGAAAACAGTTTGGTCAGTATTATGATACTGGAACCATCTTGCCATTTGATGTAGAAAAAAACTCTGGACTTTTTCGTCCATTCTTCTCAAAACACGTCTGACATCAGCAACTACTGTGATCTAGATGACTTTCTTTTCTTTCGTTCGACGCATGGTATGCAGATAACCAAACACGATTTCCATTCACCACCTTGATAAACGTTTTCAGAGCATTAACAAACGTTTAAATTATAATAGTGATCTTAGTATCTTGCTTGGTGTTTGGAAGTCATGCTATCTGGAGGGAGAAGCTGCGCGTAAAGGAAATAATTGTATTAAACTACTCTCTAACAGTTCACATTTTCCACAACTGGATTGGCGCCTGTTCCGCTGCCTTTCTACTTTAAATCCGAGATTTGTTTCCCTATCCTCTACTTGGTGACGCATGGCAAAATCAAGCATGCTTGCAAAAAAGTAATGAGATAGAGTGCAGCCTTGCAGTACCCCAGTTACAATTTCAAACATGCCTATTTCTTAATCAGGTGTCAGTATTGTAGCAAATGGTCTTTCATAAAACATGCTAATAACATAATTATATTATCCGGGATTCTTTTAATACCTTTATCAATTTAATACCTTCATCAGTTTCCCTCTGTCTATGCTGTCGAAAGTGAAGGTAGACAAAAATGTTGCCCTTAAATCAGTACTTACAATTTTGGACTATAAAATATGCAAGTTTCCCGAACCCACGTTCCAAAATATTGTTAAATTTGAAATAGAACATTTTGGAGAATTACATGTCAGACCTTCCTGCTGTTAAGCAGAGAGGTCGAGAAAACAAATAACACCAGGAATGGACACCCCTTTCATGTGGTAAGTACCTTGCGTGATTTGTTCCATTTTTCACCGAAACTTAGCAACAACGTAACTTCCATTTGTCCAGGATTGTCGCACAAACTCAATAACATGACGTAGATTGTTGTGGTGTGAGTTGTTATTGTCGCTCCAGGCTAGAATCCGTTTGGCTAAGTTGCCAACAGTTGTCTATTCCTCTTTTAACTCTGTGTAAATTCATCTTTTGGTTATCTTGGGTAAAATAGTTGTAAGAATGATGCCTTGAAGGTTGCAATATCAAGCATGGGGTTCCCTAATTATGGTTTTGGCATTAGAATCCCTATTGAAGATTGCTCTTCTTTAATATTTTGAACAGCCTCTTTGCATAGGACTGGATGATCTTGTCAAAAGTGTATTGCCTCTTTGCATCTCCTAGCAAATCGGCCTGAATAGAATTGTTTACATCAAGTGCCTTGGGTAAATACTGGACTATCACTGAAAACTTCAATGACGATCTGCTCTAAGTCGTCTTTGCACTATGTTATCTAATACAAAATATCAAACAGTAATAATAGGCATTATTGAAGTTCTAATCGGTTCGTGCTCGTGCTAGCTCTTTATCTTAGCAAATAAACACTCATCAGTAAAGAATTTACGGGGCGGTGGCTACATTCTCGGCTGGTGGGGTCCAAAATCTCTGAGGGGAGATTGACCCACTACCGCCTTCCTTCTCTTTTGGTTTTGATATCATTTTAAGTGTACGGGGAACAATCCATTAGCCAAACTTTCAAATTAAGAGGAAACCATATCAGTGCTCTTCATCTCCCAATTTCATCAAATGAGTTCACATAGAAGTCTTAAATGAATTGAATATGCACTGATGCAGTGAATTTGGTGGGACGATAAAATGCACTGATGCACAGAAAGTAAGGTCTAAACAAAACGCAGCGTCTACACGAAAAGTACGGTCTACACAAAACGTCCAGTCTACAGAAAAAGTACGGTCTTTGACGTTGCCTGTACATATCATACAACTGCAACATATCATGATCAGTATTTATCACAACTATGGATACATTGATATCTTCTTACAACCATCAAAAGCATCATCTGTTGATAAGCTAAAACAAGGATACTTTAACCTCGGTTATCCAAATATATAACAATCTTCACAACAGATGAACTGTGTCATGTCTATGATTTTGAAATATACCCTGTTTTTCTAGTGCAACATTTCTTCGTCATCTGTCTCTACGTTGAACGTTTGCTTTTTTTTTCCTGTTCATACTAGCTGGAACACAAGCAACTATAACAGTTGTACACAATGCAATGACTGACTGAATCCAAAACACGAGATTATAGTTGAGTGGAAATCCCATTTTATTCTTCAATGACCAAGAAAATATAGAACCATTTAGTGTTGGTGCCAGTGCACTGGAAAAGTTAAGACGAAAGAGTTGAATGAGGTCAATAAAATAGTAACATGAAATAGTAAAGAAGATAACTGTCACCAGAAAAAGAGGAAAGTTGGTTGAAGACTTCAAAATCCCTATTTACAACAAGACGAAAAGAATAACTTAAAAGACCGAGTCATGAACTGTAAAGTGACAAAGCTTGATCCAACATTGACATATTCAAGGGGCGCAGGCGAGCGGTAGGCACACTAGGACACAATCAAAATAACATAGGTTCTCTAAAACTTCAAGGATATATTGCTTAAAACATCATAACATTGTAACAGCAGAATCTTTTCTAAACTCTACCTCATCAGAAGCCCGCGTGCTAGCTGACGTGATTGCGTGGTCAAAGTCACGTGTGCTTGTGTCCATGGTCACGAAATATTGTATAATCTTTTCTCAAACATAACACTGTGTAGACAAAAATTGTCTTTGATTGGGCCTTATCGCTAAACTATTCAGTTCCACAGACGCTGATTGGTCAAAACAAAACCATTCTGGCAGTCAGAGTTCTGACTGCCTACTTTTAAAACACAGTTGGGTATAAGTTTCATCGATTTCTTATCAGTTTTAAATTCGGACGATTTTGTGCTCTGAATAGTGTCAGGCGAAAACACCTTTTCAGTACTAAAATGCTTCCACTATTACTTGCAGTTATCTACTTATTTTGTTGTTATCTGCAATGAGCAAGCGCTCACTCTAAAGTTTTCCGTTTCTTAGTTTGGACGGCTGTTACTTTTTACAAGGTGAAACGAATGAAAAAGGAAAATACCAAAAACAAACTGTTGATAATGGACCCAAAGTTGTTCCAGTTCATGACTTACACCCATATCCTAATCAATACCTTCTTGGTCTGATTAAGTAACCTTAAGATTTAACTCAGATGATGTCCCGAGCGGTTTTGTTCACCCCTTCCTTCTCGGTTCTCCTAAATGGCACAATAGTTCTTATTAAACAATCTCGTCTTACCTAGGAGGTGATACCTTCAGAATTTATATTTCTATTTCATGCATATTATAGCCTGTCTTCAAGTAAGAACAGATATTTCTACTATTGCCTCTCGAAAAGACTTTAGTTTTTTAATTCATTTTATTTTGTTGTGAATCTGACTTTTAGAGAAGGGTTGAATCTTGTCTCTCACATTTATGCTGTTCCGTTGTCTTTGTCGATCATTACTCCCTCCGATTACTCTACGTACCTTGACTTAAAAGTTAATTTTCGTCCTTTCTTTGTGGCCTTTGATCTGTAGTGGTTCTGCAAGGACGGTTAGCACCTTTCGATTATGTTACTTCGCAATTACTAACCGTCCTGTTGTATTGACAAATGAGTAGAAGCATTCGTAAAGAGGTCATATGGAGTCAAGGAGAGTGCTCAAACGGTTGAGTGAAAAGAAGTATCCGTCATTTTACTATTTTATCATATTTAGGTGTTACGGCATTTTAAATCACGAACCTGTTGGAGAAATCCATAGACGTATAAAAGCCCCTAATATGTCGATGGAATCATAATGATACGTTGGAAATCAGAAAAATAAAGTGTCCTCAAGATTGTCCCTGCTGTTGCTGTTGCTACGAATCTCTTTCACTCATATGGAAGCGAGGCATTTGTATCAGGCGCTGTATCATGGCGGACGTTTTCGGACAAAAAAGGAGATACGATTTTGTAGGGGAGATAGTCCCCTACAAAAAACAGAAGAATGAAGTGGCAGTAATAAATACGCAGCCAGGAGCGCTGGTGTCACAGGTATACATAATATTGTTTTTGGTAGTCGTTTCAATGAGTTGTTACGGCTAGGAACACGCGGGCAACTGTAATATAGCTAAGTAAGTGATACTGTTTTGATGTGTTGTGGCTATAGCTACTGTGTCAAGTTGTTGAGAGGGCAATTATGCTCATAAATGTTTCAGCAATATTCTCAGTTATCTGACGCAAAATTGTCCATTTCAGAGCCGTATAAGTATTTAGAAGTTTATGGCAAGCCTAGGCCTACCCTACAGTCCGTCCTGAACACGAGACCTACCGGTACTATACTAGTACGTTCCGTTACGCACCACTACCGGTACAACAAGGCAAGAGTAGACCTATTGTCCAGAATGACAATTTTACTACAGTCAAGAAGCATTCTGGCTTACACACTCAGGCCTGCATGATTGCTATTGGCTCAAAATGCATATCCCCATAGTATCAGTGATAATTGAGCCATTTGTTGATAATCAGTGATTTATAAGTACAATAGGTATAGATTTTAGCTACCTAAAAGAAAACCCATATTAAGATATCAGTAAGCCATGCACAAATGCCTAACAATCCAGTGGTGTTGACCATTTGCCACCACTGCTATATTTAGGCTATTATGTGTAAAGTTAAAAGTGAACAGCATGAGTTGACTAGACTGGACTCTTATAGTTGCACTTGTTTTAGTAAAACGGCAATAAAATTTGCTACACTTAAGTTTACTTTAGCCACTGCTTAAGTAGCACATGTAAGAAGCAAATAGGATCTCATCACCCAAGGACCATGCTCAATGTATCATAGGATGGCAGTGCAGGTAATATTGAATAGATATACAAAGTAGAATCATGAAGAAGTGACAATCAAATTTTCATTAAGCGATGAGAGTTTACATTTCAGTGTAAGTTTAGCTTTTTATTATTTCATGTGGGTTTATAATTACAGGGGCCACCAAGAACATCAGGACTTCAAGCACCAATTATGCTTTTAACTGGTCAAGAGGTAGGTGTAAAATATGATATTTGTAAGCTTGTTTTTGCACAAATATATTTCAAAGTTCTCACTTTAAACAGATCCATATAATGTTTTTATACTAGTCCACTTACTCAGTTTGTTTGGGTACGCAACTCACCAAAAGTTCTCTGTATGCACAAGTGTTAGTTTCACTAATTTTCAGAGGACCTAGGGATGTCTCTAATGATACAAAGCAAAACACCATTCCTTTTTTGGCATTTCCCCTAGATTATACTTGACATATTGACCCTTTCCTGGCCATACCAGCCAAAAATCTGTCACCTTCAACCAGCCATACCAGCCAAAACTGGCCAACCATATACAGTTCTAAACAATGCATGTTACGATCTTCAAAATGTTTATTATCTTCATTCTTTTGATATCAAACAAAAGCTCAATAATTGCCCAATTGTGTAAAAATGTACTTGAAGGCACTTCAAATGTCTGAGTTTATAGAGTTTGTAGAGCAGACTGACCCTATTTTTTGACATTGAGAAAGATAGAGAAAAAGATATTTTTCAGAAGATTTTGGGGGATGACTTAATGGTCTTCATTGTGAAGAAAACAAAATGAAATGCTAGAGCAACGCTTAGCCATGATAAGTGACTTCTTGGACTCAGGGTTTATATAACTGTTGCAGATCTAAAAGCTTGCTTTGAAATTCTTATTGTAATGGGGATTTCCTACTTGCCTGAGCTGATACTGTATTGGTCTTAAAATCCTGTGTGCGGTAATGAAGGGATCAATAAAACGTTTTCGAGATCCAGATTCAGAGAAATTTTACAATTCCTCCACTTCTCTGACTCATTGGTAGAACCAAAAAGGGGTGAAAAGAAATAGGATCATCTGTGCAAAGGCAGATGTCTTTTTGACTATACAAGTGTCAAGGTGTCCAATGCAAGAGAAGTGGATGAAGAACTCTTAAGGGGAGGCCAAGAGAATCTACAGTCACTGTGAACTTACATTGTGTAAGAATAATTGTTTTCTCAAGTATCACAGGGCCTCAATGAATTATTACTTTGAGCAAATTATCAATAATGTAGTGCCCATGGACAAGTTAGATGACATTATTTATTATAAAAACAGCAAAGTTAAATTCTTTTACTTTCTCAATGCAGATCTCTGATATTTTTTATTCAGTGCTATATTTAGCATGTTTTATATGAGGTTTGCTTCTTATTCCATTGTCTATTTTATGAAAAAGTAAAGGTTGTGTCTAAATTGAATGATCCCAACATTGATTATTTATATTATTTGGCCTTTTCTACTGTGCAGTTGATTTAACACAACAACCACACTGTTTTGAAACCCCTAAGGAATGGCTGACTGCCCAGCTGTGTATTTTTGGTGCTCTCTGTGGTTGGGAAAGGGCTAAACCCAACCTCTCACTGTAATGGTTGTAAAACACTGTAGCCATTGCCTTCTTCTAATTTCTAATTGGGACTTTCTGATTCTAGTTTCATTCTCTCTTGTTGATCTTTCTGTTCCCATTAGTATATCAAGTTTCTTTATACAAGAAAGATTTCAAGAGTTGATTTTTTACAATTTTATTCAGTTTTATATGTTCTTTACCATAAACCAGCTTTGATGTATTAATTTTATCTCAAAGGGTGAAATTTACACAGCAAAGTTCCATCCATCTGGTGAAACTGTTGCATCTGCTGGATTTGGGAGTACAATCTGTAAGTATACATTTAAAGCTCTTTGTGAACACTACCACCATTTTGTTATAGAAGAGTTTAGAGAAATTGCTGTACCCTCTGCTTTCCAGGCAAGACTGAACTTTCACTTAATATTGCTCATGGATATTTTGGATATAGAAGGCTCTGGTGTTTTTGGTATTGTAACAGTGACAAAAGGGTAGGCTAAGAATGTTGTTACAATGTATTTTATGCATGGAAAGCACTTATTTGTGGAATAAATAGACCCAGAGATATTGAGTTATAAACCCCCTTACGTGTATGTGATCTTGATCTGATTTGTTGTTAACATCAACTTAGCAGATAAGGAGTGGACATGCCCCATCCTCCTTTCAGACTTCATCAGATAATGCATTTTCCGATACCTACTTTTCCAATTACATTGTCTATGTAATGGTATTTATTTTTTATTTGTTATGCTGCTCTTTCAACATAGGGCCAACTTCCTTCATCCTATCAGATGTTGACTTTAAGTCTCCTTAACTTTTGTTCGAAATTTTTGCATTTGACATTCTTGATTTGACCCCTATCTCCCCTGCCAGAAGCTTTGTACATTTTCTTTGGTTTTTCAGATTGTCAACTGTTTTTAGCCCTTAAGTGTTGAATGAATTTGACAAGATCATTTCAAGTCCAAGCACTCAGTTAGCCCAGCTGGCATTTGCATTACATATCACTAGAACCTTTCAGGTTTGCTTCAAAACACGAGTAGTAAGCTAGGAGAACTTTCTTACTTGACTCTAGACAAGTGTGATATGATTAAAGTACCAGCATCTGTTTAGTATATTTTTGTCCACTGTAGCTGAACACTGCTAGTAGTCATATTTAGTAATATTCATACATACACTATTTTCCTCTACCTGGTCTGAGAAAGTTCAAGATGATCCAAGACATGATAATCTGGATATGTTTTTAAGAGTAACTATATTAAAGTAAATGCCAGATACAGTTGAATTCTTGTGATAGACCTACTAGAATATTGATCAGCAGGAAAGAGATTATAAGAGAGCCTTGATGGACAACATATTTCACTGCAAGTTAGTCACTTTGAAGCTGTTAAACCAGAGTTTGTCATATTTGTAGCAATTTGATATATTCAACATATGAATTTAAGGCTATTCTTGTACACAAAGTTTCCACATCAAATGACTTTGCATCCATGATGCACTTTAAATATTTTTGCAGAATTGACTGGGTCAAAAATTCAATATTTGTTTAGGTGAGGTATGTTAAAGTGTAAGGTATTGTAAAGGCAGAAGTAATTAGCATCACTTACGTTATCCCTAGATGTGACCCTAACACCATGCTTTAAGTGATGACACCGTGTTCATGCCTTGTAGATTTATGGAATGTGTATGGAGAGTGTGAAAATTTTGCAGTTCTGAAAGGTCACACAGGTGCTGTTATGGAATTACATAATAGTATGGATGGAAGGTTCGTGGAAACAATATTTTTTGTCCAAATAGAAATTACCTTACATGTTGAAAACTATTTTGTTTAGTCAGAATCCCACATTCTCACCAATTCAGCTAGTGAATACATTCCTTGCCTTCAGTTCAAGAGGGTCAGGTTTCATATCCCAGAAGGGCCATTGGTGATGTCAGGAATGGCAACCAGAATTAAACTGGTCTATGTTCCAGTAACAAGTCACACACACATGGGTTCTGCCCAATGCATGGCAGCATATAAAACCAATGTTAAACTGTATATATATATTTCCTCTTACTTATGACATTTACACTTTTGAGTCTAATGGCAATCACCATCTTCTTGAAAATCTTTAATATATTTTTTGGTCTGTAATTACATCTATTTTTCTGTTTACTTTTTATTTCTAATTCTTTCAAAGTAACTGAATACGTTGAAGTGGCAACCCTGTCTTGTATTGAGAGAGAGGTTTAAAAAGAATGTAAAAGAACGCCTTTCATTGACTCACATTTCGTAGATGAAAAGTTGATAACAGAACAGATAAGCTCTGTTAGTGTTAGTGTCGTTGGTTTTATATGTTCATAAGATTAATTCTTTGCGTAGTAATATTGATATCTATTTGATGATATTTTTTTCCTCATAACTGGAGTGGGACAAGTGTTCACTTAAAACCACTTTGGATCTAATAAGTTGATTGCTTATTTTTAGTACTATAGTTACGTGCTCAGTTGACAAAACGATAGCATGTTGGGATTACGATACTGGAGTTCGTGTGAAAAAGTTTAGAGGGCATACATCATTTGTCAACTCATGTTGTCCGGCAAGAAGAGGTCCAGAATTGGTAGTGAGTGGCTCAGATGACTGCACCGTAAAGGTAAGAAAATTGTAAATACATACTGTTTGTGATCACTGGACATTTAAACAACATGGGTACATCATTGTCATAACATGGATGGAGTAGTAATAGTAGTAGTAGTAGTAGTAGTAGTAGTAGTAGTAGTAGTAGTAGTAGTAGGAATAGTAGTAGTAGTAGTAGTAGTAGTAGTAGTAGTAGTAGTAGGAATAGTAGTAGTAGGAGTAGTAGTAGTAGTAGTAGTAGTAGTAGGAATAGTAGTAGTAGTAGTAGTAGTAGTAGTAGTAGTAGTAATAGTAGTAGTAGTTAGAGTAGAAGATGACGGAGTAGCGGTAAAATTGGGAGGAGTAGCAGTATTGTATATCAATTCAATTATCCATGCATCAATGCATCCATCTCTTCATTAACCAACAAGATTGATTGCCTGCTTTAGTATCACTCGATCGAACCATCGAAGAAAGTGTCCGCACTCCTACGTGGCAATTAGTTTGACCACAAAGTTCTGTATGTAAAATATTTGTCTGTGATTCTCTGTAGCTTTGGGATAGAAGGAAGAAGGCTGCACTACAGACCTTTCAAAACCAATATCAGGTGCGTATTTTTCTTTTTTTTGGATATTTATAAATTGCTCTTTTATTATAATTGTAAAAGAAAAATCTTACATTTAGTATTTGTGAAAGACTGAACTTTTCGTTACTATAATTAACGTTGACGATGTAGCTTAATAATTACTGCAAGCATCATAGATCGTGTAAAAAAAAAAAATTTCTTTTATTCGCAAAGTTCTGCTAAATTGCCTCTGTGCTTGTCTTTTTGACGGAAAACTGGTGTTATGTAGTTAACCAAGAATATACTGACTGAACCCACAAAAAGCTTTCCTAGTCTTTTCTATCGTACGTACTAACTGATCTGTGGCAACCGTGGCCATAGCACACAATATTTCTCTGGTCGCTACGGTAGCTCCTAATACGCCACCGGTAAACCAGCTTCTTTACTCCATAGTACATGACCATGGAAGGACTATGGAATGGCCAATCAATATGTCTAAAGACCTTTCGGTAATGCTTTGGGTAAGTGATATCGGCCCAGTGGTGACATGTTTTCTATTTCTTAATTGTTTCAAAATGCACTTTTCTCTGTAACTTCCATCGTGGCATATTATGTTACTTTACGTTTATCAAAAATGCTGTCTCTATTGTTCGTTGCTATAGGTTACGGCAGTGTGCTTCAATGATTCGAGTGACCAAATCATGTCCAGCGGAATAGACAATATTATAAAAGTACGTTTTTTATAGAATTTGACAGTAGATTAGCAATTGATATGATTGCAGATGCTGATGAGTAATGTTTCACTGATGCGTGCCGATTAGACATCCCTTGCCAACACTAGACATAGGTGTTTAACTATGCATATTTTTGGTAAATGTCCCAAATCGATTATGTTTTCAAAACAGTTTTTTTTCTTCTTAGTGAATATATTTCCCAGTGGTAGGTACATACTCCATCATTCTCTTGCTAGGGCACTTCTTTTCTCATCATGATAAGGTAGTTCTTTAACAAAATCTACAAAAAGAACATCAAAAACTTCCCATAAAAGATCTGTCTTGAAAGCTACGTGAGTCATCAGTTATCTTTTAATGCGGTAGAAAATGACGGAGAAAATTTTCAAACAACCCTTTGGTCAATGGTAACTTTTAGGTTTCCGCCCCCTTGCTGCCAGTTTACGTATCTCATCGTTGCTACATTAAGATTTTCGGATAATATCTATCATAACTGTAATGATGATATCCTCAGTGCTTTTAAAGTCATCCATTTTGTGTAGCTATCTGATATAATAATTACATAGTTTAGAAAATTATAATTGAGAAAAGGTCCTTCCTATATATAAATTGATTCAGTTTGACGTTCGTACAAGTTTCCACAAAATTTAGAGTTCAAAGAAGTTGAAAACAAAATGACCTAGTAGAATAGGATTTTAAAAGACGATAGTCGAACTTGATTACTATTCGGACTGGACGGTAGTAAGGTTGACATTTATTGATAGTCTGGAGCTAGTCAATTTACTCCGACACTCCCAAATATGTACAACTTATACGAGAGTTGGTTTTACCCATTTCTCCTTTTATCGATAGGTATGGGATCTGAGGAAAAATGATATTCTGTATAAAATGCCGGGTCATACAGATACTGTGACTGGTTTTAAACTGAGCCCTGATGGATCCTTCCTTTTATCAAATGCTATGGATAATACAGGTACATATAACATCTTATTATTATAAAAACTGAAACATTGCATCCATTATATATACAAGAATTGTGCGCATATAAGGGGGGAAGTTGAATAACGTGCAAAAAGGTATTACTTATCATCATACAGAAAAACAGTTTCCCAAGATTGTCGAAGATTACTTAGGAAAGTAAGAGCACTGGTTTGATTATTAATCTTAGCTAACAAGATGTAGGCGGTGTTGATGATTATCTGGTAAACGTGCTCTTTGACTGAGGTACTCAGGAAGGCACGGATTTTAACTCGTGCAAGTATTATCTGGATTGTCAATTCCCTTCCTTTCTCAAGTGTTAACATTGTATGTTGAAGGTGGACCCTAGATTTGTTACAATACATGATAGACAATATTTTAACATTAGAAAAGGGCTAAATATCGACCCCAAACAATTATAGTAGTGATTTATAGCTGTATTTGGAGAACGAGAGCGACTTTATGACATCACCCATCAATTTTAAGCGCTCACTTTCAATTGCGAGCAGTGGGCGTTGCAACATTAACAAATTCCATTCTTTCTGTTTCAGATGTTTGAGTGAATTTTTCCTGTGCAGGTCTTCCCTTTAGCTTTTCCTTTACAGAAGGAAGGGGCATGTTACACACTGGCTTTTTATGTACGGATACGATGTTTATGAACATGTAACCAATCTCCTAAGAATATCTTTGCTGTGGTAATCATATATATCGACTAAATGAAATCATTTATTTTCACTTCACTCCCGTTAGTGAGAATTTGGGATGTTCGACCGTTTGCTCCAGTGGAAAGATGCTTGAAAGTGTTTACTGGAGTGCATCATAGTTTTGAGAAGGTAAAGTTTTTCAAAAGTAACATTGTTCAGAATTCATGGAGGGGCTGGGGCTGGGGCTGGGGTAGGTTGGTTCAAGAGTAAGCAAGAGAATATCTTACGATGCAATATTGCTTACTTATTTTCTTCGAATTTGTTTACGGATTCCAGAGCGGAATGTTGGATTATTGACGTGACGCAGTCTTCGATCATTGAACATGATGCAGAAAGAGTTAGGTTTAGGCCAGAAGTGTTACATTTAACGTTTCCCCCTTGGAAAACACGGAGGAATGCTCATAATATATATTACAAGCACCTATTGTTTTATAGGAGTGCATTTAACAGTAGAGACCGAGGACGTTAACGGCTGCCTGGTTAATGGCATCCTGAACAATTTTTAAAAAAGCGAAAGAACTTAGATCCCAATCATGAGACCCCGGTAGTTGCACTGAACATTCCCAGAACTAGAGCAAAAGGTAACAGGACAATAGTAAAAAACGTTATCTTTTTCCTCTAGAATTTACTGAAATGCAGCTGGTCGCCAGATGGTAGATATATTGCAGCAGGCTCTTCGGACAGGTAAGCAAAAAGTACATGGCCCAATGACAACCTTTATGATCTAAAGAGGCACTTTATGGCGTTGTTCTACCAAAAAAGATACCTGGGTGAAGAACAGATAGCCATATAGACTTGCGTGAAGCTTTATTCTTTGTGGCACCGGCAATAAGATATCTAACAATGGTAGCGTCAGCGAACCCTTTTGTACGTAGTTATGTTAATGTTACAAGGGTTAGTAGGTCGAGATGGTCTTTCAGAAGGGGTGGACGCCCTGGAACATGACCAATTAAGCGGCCAGGTGGGAAGTTAAAAATGAATTTCACTAAGAACACTTAATCAAGAGTGGTAGAAAGTTGGTAGGGGGCTGTATAACGTCGGGAATTATTCGAAAAGAAAGTCTTTGTGCACAAGGTATGCGCTAAAATGTTGGGTTTGTTCTAGGGCTTCAGTCTGTGCCGTAATAACTACATTTCCATTTTTTCACCTTCATCCTCTATGAAGTTCATTGTGTCTTGGGTATCGGAATCAGTTACTTCTTTAGTGTACTATAAATATCTAAAAGGATTGGGACAATTTGACATAACGTCGCACCCTATTGTTACCTTGGGATATTTGAATAAAGAGATAGTCGCCTACTAAACAGTGGTTATTAAAAAGGGTGTGCTTATTGGAGAGGAGGCGCTAATTCAAGCATTTACGTTTTAGTAGCAATCTTTATATTTTGCAAGGGCATCATGATGACTTGGGTGGACAACTCACAATAGTATTGCTAAATGTAGATTGATATGGAACACAGGCGTCTAGGGGTAGCCATTGTCCTCTTAATATTAGTTCTTTTTGAAGTAATTAAGCTATGAATTGAAACTGAGTTTGCTTTTATTTGCGTTGAAATTGGACTAGTTTCAAACCAGTTTTTTTTGTATGCTATATAAGCTTTGCATTCTTTTCAAGGTTCGTTTATGTATGGGATACAGTAACGAGGAGGATTCTGTACAAACTCCCTGGTCACGATGGATCAGTAAATGATGTTGATTTCCATCCGCAGGAACCGATATGTAAGTTTGTAAACCTTTGTCTTGATATGGCAGTTGTTTCTTAATCACGTAGAAATGCGTGGTGTTTTATGTTGCACTCTTTTGCTTTTAGGGGACACATTCAAGGGCAACACCCGACACTCACTGCGCAACTTAGGCCTACTTTTAAATATCTTTTATGATCCACTTCGTGTCGAGTGTAAACATAAAATGACAAAAAGGGCCCTTAATGTTGGTCTTTTATAGTCACATCACAAAATTGCCCCTACGTACAGCAAGGAAAAGAATATTCCCTTTATTCCTTTAGAAAATTGCGCTAGTGTATAGACTCGAACCTTCCGACCTGGTAACATTAAGATCATACGCTAGCTACTTCTTGGGCAGGGTAGCTCAAATTCTTTATCACGAAAACCTGTACTTAAAGGCTCATGGTAGAGTATACATGGTTATGTAAAAATGTCAGTTCAGTAATGACCTTTTCGATAGCGACTGAAATACCACATAATTGTTTCATTAGTCGTGGCTGCGAAAGGAGTTATGCGTGGTTAATTTCATGCATTTATTTCTCAGCCAAGACGAAAGTTTTTATAGAGCCGTGTATCAAAATCTGAGACATTGTGGGTTAAACGGCTCATTCTTAGCAGGCATCACAATAGTAACTAGAAACAGAAAACGGAAAAAGAAGAGCATGTTGTTGCAAAGAAGCATAGATTTTGTTTTATGGCGTCGTGTAGAACAAAGATGGCACATAAAACAGCCATTTGAGCGAGTCTGACGTCATCATTGCGCGAGTTTGGAGTGGGTGGAAAATGGTAAAATATGTTGACTGGAGATGGGGTTAAACCACTCATTGTTTATGTAGTTACGAAAGGCGAAAGTGGAAAAGCAGTAACCATTTATATAAACAAGCTCGATCTTAAGTGCATGCGCACGATTTCCTAGACCCAGCACCTAATAAACTGGTCATGGCTTCAGACAATTTCGCTTAAAGAGCACTTTAACAATTTTCACACAGTGTATGTAAAACATTACTCATTCTGAGTAACACTACTACCTCTCACCACCAGTGCTCATTCATTGTTCTCTGCAAACCAATTTCTGTTGCTGACATCTTTTATTATTTCCTCTGCAGTATTATCTTGTGGAAGTGACAAAAAGATTTACCTCGGTGAGCTGCATGCGTGAGCCCGTGTGATCAAAGACGGTCAGATACGAAGTCATCATACGAAGTCTTAGACGAATTGTTGGATGGTGCTAGATTCAGATATTTATGATGACCTTCGTTTCAACTTCAATACGATTCATCTGCGTTAGTAAACATGGAATTAGGCTACTGGATATGCAATTGAAATACGAGCATTCATATCTGATGTCGTTGGTGAGCGCATTACAAGAGGCATTGCGACAGGTGTATGGTGCAGGTTCGAATCCCAGTAAGAAGTGGAGTCGTATGGTTCGATGAAACAGGCGCCGTCTCATACAGAAATATAAATATGGGGAAAGGCATCGACTTTGGGAGAGAACCTCATGTATCTGCCACAGATTCTATGCTCTGTTGTTTCGAGGTGTCTGTGGCATCTAACGATTGTATTATTCGTTGTTTGATAGGACGTCATCATGCAACGGTCGCTATTTTAGTTTACTTTTTGTTTCTGTATTAGGGCATAATGGGACCCTCGTGATGGCATCCCTCCCTGCCATTGTACATTGATGTATACATACGTTTTCCTCAAGTAGAGAAAACTGCTTCCCATGGCGTTTCATCTGTGTCTAGCTATGCTGAATTGTGCAAGGCAACTTAGCTGACGTTGTAGTCAGACAGAGGGCGGCCCCCTGTAGATAACTGTTTGTCGTTAGCTTTTTCAGTTCTTAAAAAACGAAACACACTTTCATCCATACCTATTTCTCTTAGTGTGGCATATATTTTAGTGCATGAAATGACAGACCAGAAGCAAAACAAGGCGAGGAGTTCTACAGGCTGCGTAGGAGGATATACAGCATGTCAAAATGTGCAAAGATGAAAATGGGAAAGTGCTACCGCTGTGACTTGCACGGAGGCAATTTTAGAAAGATGGGTATTGAAATATTTATATATACAGTATTTAAGGGAGACTACGGGCGATAAAAGAGTAGTAGCAAATTTATGCAAGCAGAAGCCTGGTGTACCCAGGACTAAGCATTAGACAAGTTCGTCATTGTGGTTAAAAACGGAAAGGATGTCAAATTAGTAAACGAGTGCACTTGTGCTGATCCAGAAGAACAAAGACAACACATGAAACGTATGAGCTGCACCATGAATCTGTTGGAGAGATTAGTGGTTTCGGAAACAATATGGATTGGAAGGCTACCTCTGATGCCGTATTTGTATTTATATTTCCGTTGAAAAAGTAGAGAGCGTTATAGAGAGTTGCATTGTGTATTCGTGCAATTGCAAAAATCGTACGATGGGGTATGTAGATACGAGTTGTGGTTCTGCTTACAGGGATGAGGTGTGACAGAGTGACTGGTCAAGGACATGTACGAAGGAAAGTTATAGTTGGGGTGCCCTGGGGATCAAAACTCATTTCCTTCCGCTTTGCATTGTTAAGGTAGGTTGACAGATGAAGTGAGGAAAGAAGCATGGTCGACAAACGTGTTTGCCGGTTGACATTGTTGTATGGAAGGAAGCTGTGGACCCAAGCCAAGCGTATTAAAGGCATAATTCAGAAGGAGGAGGTTTGAAAGGAAGTAAACGATATTTTTTCTAAGCAACACAACTCTTTGGTCCGATTTAGGACTAGATTAAATCCTATATTATCTCGACTTGGCTGCGCAATGTTATCAACGGCCGAAATGTCCCTGTTGCTAGACTATCATACAAAACCAAAATCGTCTGCTTTGTGTTGAGGTCTAGGTTAAGTATGTTATGATTTACAAGATCGCTCATTTAGGTATGAATAATACCTTAAGATTAGTAATTTTCAAGGGAAAATGACATTCCTGCTTGGGCCACGCCTTAGCAACCTTACGCAGAAATGGTTACTGCCAAGGTAACTCCTGTGAGAGGCTGAGTTTCTACACTACTCCTAGGGAACAAGTTTAGGAATAAATGATGTAAGTTGAGAATTGTTCTTAAAAGTTACTCAAATAAGTGACAAAGCTCAAACGGGAGAATTTCTTCTGAACAAATTTGAGTTGATAGGTTTGGAATAAATTAGATAATGTATAAGCATTGTCTATGACTGGAATAATGAACTAAAAATACTAAGTTCAAAATAAATCGGTCCGGAAAGCAAATATGCCGCCCAGAACGGGTTTTCTGAATCTAAGGTCGGCATTTGTGTGCAGCTGGCCGAGTTTGAATGCAAAGGAATCGATTTACTATCAATATGTTCCATTGGTTCTATTGATCTATACTTGTTGTACATAGGGCTGTCCTTAGCACGATATATCACTATGCGATTAGTTGGACAATTTTTTTCCATTAATCGATTAATCATTAGCTATGGGCGTGGCCTGGGTGTGGCGTAACCGCTCAAAGTATTAGTTGTTAATTCATGATATAATGTTTTCATTTTGTCACAAAAACAAAGCAAAGAAGAAATGACAATAAATAAAATCGTCAAAGTTTACTTCAGTGCTCGAAAAATTGCGTGACGCTATTGCAGGACTGATTATTAAAAAGGTCGAAGCTTTCTTCCGCAACGGGAAATTGGAAAGGCCAGGACCTCAGCCACCATGAATGCATGCCCTCCATTTTTGCGCACAGTTGTATCACTAATGCAAGAATTGAAAAGATTGTTTATTTAAACAACGTTGCACCCCTAACAACCCCCTTAGATAGGTTTATTAGTAGAAGATAGATTTATTAGTAGAAAATTAGTTTGGGTGAATTGGACAGAAACAGGGTAGTAAATGACTGATTAGAACTACGAGTCTTTTATTCTATTTTCCTGTTTTTAATCTAAAAAAAAGATTTTTAACGCCGATATTTTGTATGTAGTTATGCCGGCCTCTACAAGGCCCCTAAATCTACCCCAATTTTTCAACAAGGGTGTAAACTCCAAGAATTCTCGCGCCGTTTCTCCGACAATCTTTCTAAAGCCGGTTTTCCATTCAGCGTACTTTTGCGAGCGGGCGGAAAAATGCTCGAGCATTGTCAATAACGCATGCGCTGGAGGAGAAAAGCATAAATCCTGTCTGCACGAATTTCTTGCTCGCGGACGAACTCGGAAGTTCAACAATGTTGAACTTCAGAGCATAAACCGCGCGGACCATGAATGATCAACCAATCACAGTTCGTTGCTCTCACAGTCTCGTCACTACGCGTTTCTTGCAAAATCGTGCTTACTAAATCCAAA
>JAAAKL020002095.1:0-27574 GCA_010016065.2 Carybdea cf. marsupialis auct. non (Linnaeus, 1758)
CCTATCTCAATTCTGACGATTTTGTACTCTGAGGAGTGTCAGACGAAAAAAGCTTTTTAGTACTAAAATGTTTTCGCAATTTCGTGCAGTTTTATTGTTTTGTACCACCAACAAACTATTTGAGTATTTAATAAAGTACGAAATGTTGGACGTGTTAATCCTTGCATCATTGGGTGTCGATCCCTCTTCCTCCATTGGGTTTCTAGTTTTGACAAGCAATTTACTTTACAAGAAATCAACTTTAGTTAGTTATGAAACTAATATCATCGAATGTGAAGTTTAGGTTCTCTTTCAACCTTCCTACTTACCGTATACTGTAATCCTTTGTTATGTATTTGACATCCCTAAACATCAATTTTCCAGATAGAACAGAGATTGAAAATGATCCTGAAAAGATAAAATGACATTTGCTAATGAAGGTGGAGCTAAACACGGGAGGAGAGTGGCAGTGTTTTATGATGGTGGGTGTGATATTGTATGCGAAATAAATTTGATTTGCTACTTCCTAAACAAACAAAATTTGAATTTGCAGCCAGGAATACCGCAGGTAAGGAAATCCTACAAATCATTGCCAGCGCCAAATCCTTCTTGCTTGAGGAGATCTTCCAGAATCCTCCAATATTTCCTTCTATTTTATAGTTACATTCAGAAATCAGACATATGCATGCCATATTAAGTAAAGAATACTTAAATGCTCTCTTAGGCGGACAGCACCAATGCTAGCGTGCACGAGATCTACCAACGAAACGGCGTTACTGCACTTCCGCATGCTTTATTATCCTCAAGGGCGTGGTTACATGTTCACAATAGAGATCAACAATTTCAAGATACAACAAAACAACAGAGGAAGGTAGACGAACATCGGTGCTTTATCTCGAAAAATTTATTTCGACAAACAATTTTAGGATTCAATAATAGACTTCAAAGAAGACATGTCACCGACAACCTCATTCCCAAGCATGAAACATTGAGAGTCAAGAGGCGATCTCATTTTTATTCAGTCACCAGCGACGGAGTCATAACGCCGTGCTGTATAAGGCGCTGGGTGACGCAGTAAAGCAAATATTAACTATCAGGTTGTAACCTCTACAACTTTCCTCTTCATTATTCTTACAAATCTGTCCCAGGTAGGCAAAACATTACACTTAAGTTCTAGTTCTGGATATCTATTTAATCAACTTACCAATTACTGGGGGAGGGAACATTCTACATATTGCTAGTATCGTATCTGGATTCTCTCTTCTGCTGAGCGACGCTCATTTCCGAAACCAAGAATTTGTGTCCACTAATTCAAGAGTCTATGATTGCACCAAGAGACATTGATATTGCTTATGTGTTACTTCGTTTCAAAAACAATAGAAACAAATCATTTCGGTTAAAATCGAAAGGATTGACGCCGGGAAGTTCGTTTTTAAGTGTGAATGCCAATTTAGAAAGTTTAAGAATTGCTTTCATTTTCAACATAATAAACTATTCCATCATGCGTCATGGTCACCTGCGCAGTAATAATACTGCATTTTTCACTTATCGACAGCATGCATACGGTTCGTGAGTTTAAAATTCTCAAAAAAGTCTCGATTTTTTTAAAAAAAAACTGCGTGAGTCGTATGTTCTCCCGCAAACTGATAATTTTCTGCAACTTCCAAAATAATCTTAATCCCAATAGAACTATTTAACTGAATACAATTTTCTGGCCTCCTCTGTCACAAACAGCAGGCTAACATAACCAATAAAAAGCATGTGGTTGCCGACTTGATATCACAAGAAGGTTAGCCACTTATTCAAAACAAAGCATCAACAGCATCGCCATTATTTGATTCCCGTAGGCTAGAAATTAGTTACTGAAGAGATAATTCCGCGATGGTTAAAAATGAAGTCACTGTGTACCAGAAAAGTGAAATGAAAATAAACGAAAATAAGAACCCTCCATTTTGTGTTCCTCTGCTACCAAAATCAACTTACGGTAACCATTTCACGAGGGTAAAATAGTCTCAAGCAACATTCTGGCAAAAATCAAAGAAAAACACCTTCCTAACGATTGACACTACTCGTTAACTTCAAGACCACTTTGCTTTAAATAGCATCAAACCATAATGATCGCCGTACTATGAAATATCCACAGGATACCGAGAGACTAAAATGTAATTGTCCTGTTGTCTGGAAGCTTGATTACAACAACAAAATTATAACAAAGCTTTTCTTCGTTTGTAGGCTTCATACTTTCATAAATAGAAATGATGATTTGAATAGTATGCAAACAAGTCACAAAAATCGAACACGTAAGGACGATAAAGACTTAATAAAAAGACGGTCATTTGGAAGACAAAGACATTTTCGCACAAGAAGATACTGATGTTGTTGTTAATAGTGATCGCCACGATTATTGTGATCACTTTGAGGATGACAATATGGTGATCATATTGATGACGATGGTGGTCGTCGTAGCGATGGTGATGATGATGATGATGATGATGATGATGATGATTATAATGCTGCTATTTTGCATCACAGAGTGCTTGTATTATCTAAACAAATTACGCATTCGTAAGCATGTGTCAAGCACAATATCAATTCACTGCGTAAAAATGACGCCGGGAATTTTACATCATCAAAACTGGTGGAAATAAAGTCTTATCCGTATTCTTCTTAGGAGGGGGGAGCTTTTGGAGCCCCCTAGCAAACTTTTGATTCTCATTTCCCACTTGTAAAAGTTAGAATCTTCAAGCTTGCTAATTTTTCTTATGCCTATCATCAAATAGCCGCATTTTCATGTTTAAATTGTCAACAAATTCCTCAAAATTTTGCTTCTGAAAGTCACAGTGTGGACGAAAATCGACAAAAAAGGAACTAAAACCAGATATTTTCAGAATCAAATTATCAATTTGAGCAAAGGCGTCTTGAACTTAGAACCAAACAAGTGCTTTTCAGTATGTTTACTAAGTACTTTATACAACCAAATGAATTTCAAAAGTCTACTGTTTGAAAATAGCTAAATGTGAAGGCAAAAGTCAAAATAACAAAACTTTTGCTTCAACTAGCACTATACTTTGCTGGTCTCTCTTACTTAATTGGGACATCTTTCACAAATTCAACCTTCTATAAGGCAACTTGGTCGCAAAGGATCGTACCTATCGTAATAAATACGATTATCCACGCAATATACTCTGGTGAAGAAGCTACAATCATTCACTGCAAGTATAAACACAACTTCATAAATCGACCAAAACACCTCATGTACAATTGAAGAAAATGACGTTGGCACTTGAACTCATCACAGCTGCAAACTCCCAACCCCAATACATAAGTACTTGGTATATTTACATTGACCATTACAATAAAATTCGTACGAACACAAAAGTATAAGCATAATGCCTTGTCGAATTCTTTAACCAGAACACTAAAACAACCCACCGCTAGCTTTAATAGCGGACTTGCTGATCGGATAAGTACATCTAAATTGACAACTGACAAATTTACTACATGCTGCGTTCTCAAGGAGTAAACAACAAGATTAGAACCAAACTGGGGAATTCTTGAGCCTGTTTCCCTGTGTACAAGAAACTAAGTAGCGTTGGATTGGATCCTATTTGTTGCTGAGCTCCTGCAGTTGAACAGTTGAATTCTAAAAAGTGAACTTGGTGAACTTGAAAAATCTATCTGTCGCCTTTAAGATGTGTTGTCGTATGTAAGGCAGTGATCAATTGCTGGCTTATGGCTACAAAGGTACGTTAACAATTGTAACTAGCCCCGAAAAGATTCACTTCCACGATTTTTTTCGTCAGGAAAACAAGGTGATAGTCCTATTTTCATTTTTTCTTGCGGCATTATCCACTTTAAAAATTGGGAAGGGATTCAATTCCATGAAGTTGCTCAATTTAAGAACTTTTTAAGATCTTAATTGAACACGATTCATTCTCTTGTAAAAGTTGTCATACAATTGGCGTGGCCAGTCTGGCAGCATCTTCTGACAGCAGAAATAATAGGAAGTCCTACTTTTCTTCAAATCGAAAATTATGCATTAAAATATTCGTGCAGGCAAGGGAAAATGTAAGCCGAACAATGTTTGAAAAACTCTGAAGCGGAAAAGTTAATTTCACATACATATAAGATAGTTGAGTTTATTTTTAAAACGAGGTTCAACATCATCCGTTACTAAGGGGATAATACACAAAAGAAACCAAAGTATCTATTCAAAGTCGTTTAAGATTTCAGGGCGTTTATGGAGTATGCGTGTCTCTTAAGATCTGCAAATCTCTTTGGAAAATCTCCCTTACTTTGAACGGTCTATAGAGTAAGAAGATAGTCTTTGACACCAGATGAATACTCTAGCCAAAGATTTTTATGGCTTGAAGAAGGGCCTACTAAAATTTTAAAAAAAAAACAAGTAAAAATGAACAAAAAATTAAGGTCCGATGTCAAAATGTAAGACACAAGAGATTTTTGATATTTTCTCAATGAACCAACCTCATGACTTTACGTGAAACCAGAAATACATGTATATGTTTTGCCAACCTCTATATAACAGCGTCCCCATAAAAAGGAGATAGTACTCATCAAACAACTCGGTTAACTAAAACGAGGCTTGTACAAACTTCTGATATTATTCAAACGGATTGGTAGGGGTCTGGGCATGGCAATCATATCGTAAATCGTTTCAAATTTGTACCTCTCAAAAGTCTCCCTTGCAAAACTTCAATGTTATGTTTCAAATGGCAAGAAATCGACAAAAACCTGGTTAGAGGGAAATACTACGTTTGCTACACCCGCGTGCTGCACTTTTTAAATCCTAATAGTTTTGAAAAGCAATAGCTTTATTACGATATTTCAATCAAGATCTATTTTTATACTTCAACGAGTCTTTGGAATACACCCTATTATCTGCAAGAGAAGATTGCCCAATTCCCCTCTTAGAAAACGTTTCCTGCCTTGCCTCTCTACCAAATCTCACAATACAACATACAGATTTTCATTTTTTTCTGTTAATATTCCAGCTGTTACAATAAAGTATACAAAACACATATTTTCAAGCTGCTTAATCGCAAAATTCTGTTTATTAACCCACTTTTCAGAGTAAACATACTCCTTACACAATATTGTACAAAAAAGAATGAAAAAGAGTTTAGAAGTTCCAATGACAGTTTTCTGTGACTCTTTTAATTCTGTCAAATGAAATAATCAATTAAATAGCATCTGTCTTTATCACCTCACAGCAAGTAAACTAAAGCGATATTTGCCTTGATGCCTTAAGAAATGCCATAAGACGAACCCGTCTAGTAAAGCTGCTTTACTGATGTTTGTTGCTAAAGCAAACCTAAGACTTTCACAGACGACAGCATGTCTTCTAACAACAGCTGTCTAAACACATTCAGGGGGAGGGCAGCCATTCAAACTGGAGGGAGAGGGGAAATAAAACTCTTTAAGAGTAACCTCTTTCGAAACGATTAAAACCTTTAAAATTGTATGCCACTATTATTGCTAATTCTGTCTAACACAGGAGGGATCTTAAAAATACGATGCATTCGCTTCCAAAGCAGCTCATCCTTCCACTTATAATAACACATCGAGTCTCAATGACATGGCTATGGTTTATGATATCATGCTACCGTAAATTTACCTTAAGGCCAAACACGATTTAATGTCAGATTTTGGTAAATAACGAGATTAACTCTTTGGAAAAGTTGGGGGAATGTCCCATACTCTCCGCCGGGTAGCCCCACCGACTATATTCATGAAATGATTCGACAAATCTTGCATCGCATTCTCATTGTTGATAACACAGACACGTGTGTTCTAAAACGGATTGCCATTCTTCAGTATATTCATAATTGGTGGTGTATGTTCCTTGTTACATGTTCAGAATTTGTGATCTCACACCAGAGAAAAGAGAAACAACGGCCACCTATTATTAAAATGCAATCACTTCTTACGGTGTTTATGGTATGAAATAAAGTTGCAATAGAGTTAGTCAACAAAATTTTATACACCTAATGAGGCTGCCTTATGCGTTAATAATTTCGCGGCAATTTTAGCAAGAAACTCGACGCCATAAAATAAAAGAACCAGTCAAAATCCTTAAAAATCGTCTTACATTTTTGCAGCTAAATTTTTGCCGGATATTCCTTGCTCCAATCAGAGATCGGATTGGTACTGTTTTGATACATGTTTTTTTTTATCAAACGTTCCTTTAGTTGCAATTTTTTCTTAAATAATCGCTCTTTGTATGAATCAAACTAACGAGAGAACAACGTGATTGGTACCTAGAGAATAACGCATCCCATGTTATCAACATTTCTGGTAATGTCTATAATTCTAGTAGTAAACTCTGCTAGTAAACTCAGCAACTATATGTTTTACCTATATCATGTCATGATTATTACGTACTTTTCATGTATGCTGTGGCTATATAGCTTTAGAATAGGTATTTAATATCGACATTTTCCTGTTGTATGTCTGAAACTGAAAAGGTCACATCACAAACGACATTTGCAATATTGTAATATAAATATCATTTCTAGTCAGTCTTACATAATCAATATACGACGATTTCTCTGTTGAATACTTTGTTGCTATAGATTAGTATCAATACAACTTCAATGAAATCAAACTCTGTTGTAAGACAATCAGATATTAATACCGTTTAGTTAATAATTAATGACAATAATAAACTGAGTTAAATAGATCTTTTCCGAATCATTACTTTATCAGCACGATATGGTATTCATCATTGTGCAAGACCTAAACATTTCAAGATATTCATAAAATCCCTGCATGAAAGGGGATTCCTATTTTCTTGTAATTAATCAAAACTAGTTTGGTTTCAAAGTCTATTGTTTTCAACCCCATTTCTATACTTCGTTTTATATAGCATTCATACGGACTCTAGTTCCCTAAATAACTTGAAAGAACTCTTTCTTCATTGTCTCACTACCAGGAACATAAAAATGACAGAACACATTTCCTTATCAATCTTTCATTAACGTATCTAACCAGATCATGTTACATTACACTTTACTGCTTTCAGCTTCCCTATTCTCCCTGTCCCACCTCTTCCAGGGCTTTTAGCCTTCACTGAGTGCATCCAATAGAGTTTAACAGCTGGCTACATGCCTTTTTCACAAGTGAATGTATATATAAGTAATGACTAAAAGAAATCCTTTCTCAGTGAAGAGTTACAGGATGTTTAATTTCAAATCTTTCGTGGTTATAGTCGTCTGTCCATAAGAGCGTTGCGAAATTTCCAGTCGGCACATGTTCATAGTTCATATACAACATGTTCAAAGATGTTTAAATGGTAAAATTAACGTAAAAGTTATTAGATTTCGATCGTTTAACGGAGCAAGCTATTACAAGTAGTCTTATTCTGGAATTCAATGAATGGATAATATTCATAAAATTAAAATCTTAATCTTGAGTGTTTATCAACACTGCAATTACACTTCTTTCAAAATTCAGTTTGAGAATGTTAAGGTATTTGGGCTAATAGCATGAATAGGCATATGTAGCGCAGTTTGAGTCACTATGCATATAAACGTTGTTCATCTACAATGAGACCCAGAAATCCAAACATTGAAGCATCATAAGTGTGTCCAATGGGATTCGATCATTTAGAAATAGAACACAACCTTTTGTAAATGTTTTTGTCCCCATTCTGACTTGCACCTGTTTCTAACATGGATTATAACAACTCTACTAATAAAGAGAGGTTTAAAATGTTTGTTTCAACTATGAAAAGAATCCATGCTGCCCTAGACGAGTGGATAATGATGGGAAGCTCATCGCTTGATCACCTGCATGATCAAAGGCACATTGAAATTGCTTTCATTGCCCAGTTTGTAATTGAATCCAATTTCAGTAGAGGATAATGAAAGATGATTATATCATCAGATGGATGTAAATTCCACGAAGAGGATGTCAAACTTAATTCACGTTCTATTAAAAGGGCTACCCACTGAGTTACCTTGACCAAATGAAAGCACAATGAATAACCTACATTTCATTATTTCCTACAGTTCACGTAAGGCCTATGACTTTGACTGATGCTACACGTATAACAGTACTTTTGCTTTCAAGATCTGGACCCTGGCGTCTAAGTTGTAGTGTTGTTTATCAATACAGTATAAATACTGTACTGTATTCTATTCTAGTAAAATGACTGGTTAAATGCACACTAGAATCTTAGAACGTCAATGCAATACGGTTTCGACAGAGAGGCAATATCTGGCCTGCAACAATGAGTCTCTAGTTTCTCACCAGCAAATACAGGAAACATTTACTTGGCAATATTCCCTGTGGGACTCCTTGAGCTGAACAGACAAGAAACTATTATTATCGCTACTTTAAATTGAGGTGCTCTTGTCATCTGCTCTAAAAGTAACCTCAATCACGAAAGTAGCAATAGTTAAAGCTATCATTCTAGTAATGGGTACCCAAAAATGTTATTAAAAGGAATTATTTGTACTACAGAATCATTACAGGCAAGAATCAGAGGCATCTTAAGTATAGCAGGCATAGTACATTACATACATAATCAATACATCAATTGATCAATCAACATAGCATAGTAAATTTCCCAAGACACAGCAACATATCTCAGTCAAAGAACACAATCAAACTTAAGTATAATGTAAAATAAATGGAAGAATAAAAACAGTACCTAAGTTATTAACAGAACAAACATAGTTGGGGCTGAAGAATACTTTAGAATAAACTGTAACACAACAATTCACTGTGCTTTCAGGGATGGGGGTCTTTTCAAGTGTGGAAGCTGTTCCTGTTGTTCTGATCTTTGCAGTACAATTTTGGAAAGTGCCCATGAACTTGGATGATTGTGGTTAAAATTTGCACTTTTTTCGCAACTGATTTTTCACGATTTCAGACCCTTCTGATATATGAATTTAGTCCACTTGGGATCCACTTGCTCACCAGTGGTGAGAATATGTTTTGCTTTCTGCTTTACCCTTTAAATCAATAAATTTCTATGGTTGACGTTTACCAGTGGATGTTAGTGTACCTATTTTCTCCCCAAAAAATACATATATTTCAGATAATATTTCATATTCTTAATATACTTATCAAGACCAATCAATTGATGAATTGATTATGTATGTAAAGTACAGTGCCGGCTATACTTAAGAAGGTACATTCCAATGTGAATGTAGGTTACTGAGGGCCACAGCTCATCTTTCCATCCATCCTCACCACTCTCGTATGGATCCTCACCAGATATATGCCTTAATTTCTACACATACTGCTTTTGAGACACAGGATCTAAGCTGTTAAAATATCCAGGTAAAAAACTCCATTTTATGGGTCTTTTCCCTTTCGAAGTAGAGGTAGAAATCTTATAGTTCCTTGCAAAAGCCACAGCAATTGTTGTTTGTGTGGTTCTCCAGCAGCTTTCCTTAGAGACCATTGTCAACCAAATGTGACGTCAATGCAAAGGGTCTATAGTTGTAAGGGGATTCCATCACTGCAGATTATGAATTGCATGCTTATTAGTTGTCCTCAAATGCTTTCATTTCATGCCTTGAAATTGCAGAATTCCTTTGCTTGATGTTTGCCAATAGGGGGCCGTACTCATATTTCTCCCCGAAAATGGCATATTTTCAAAGTGTTATTTTATATTCTTGATATACTTATCAAGACCTGTTGATTGATGTCAAGACTATGCTTTTTGAGTGCTGTGTGGACTGAACTTAAAATCCACCTGCCAATGCTTACACTTCTCTCATAGGGTTTTTGGCTTTAGGGATGTCATAAAAAGTACTGTATCACACTTAATAACTTCCTTGTGGCTGCAACAGGAGTCCCTTTACAGGTCCCGTAGCCATGACTATCAAATTAAGAAATAATGATGAACTTTTAAAGAGCAAGTTGTTAACAGCCCACTGCTCTCATTAGTAACTTGCTCTAAAATCTACAACATTTTCCCAGTTTGTGTCAGGTCATGATGTCACAGATTCTATTTAGCAACAGAGCCTTATGCAGAACTTGCATATAACACAAGTGACCAACAATGTGTGGTGTTACTTAAAGTAAGGCACTCTAACCCTTGCATTTCCTGTATACTCCAGCCAAAATTGTTCTACTAACACTCCCAATTATTGCTGTGATTATTGTCTAGTGAAAAAGCTTAGCAATAAAAATAAGTTGCTTAACAGTATTTCAATTTCTGTACCATTTATCAACTCTGTCAAGCGTACATAGCTAAAATTAAGTCAAATCCTGTAACTGTTCCTACTGAAAATTTCTACATGGAATAGCTTACTTACCCACTGAAATATACCCTTCTCCAACAAAGAATTTGCTAAGAACTTTTGTCAGAATAAACCCAAGTACTCTGGAGTTGTAGAAGGTAATGTAGAACAGCCACAAACTAGCACATAAGGATGCAACCATAACAAACACCAATCCTGGTTCTCGATCAAAATCGATGTTGATTGGCCCTCCACTATTTTCATATATTGTGCCATTGTTAGAGCTAAGGGGATTTGTGGTGTTTAACATTGTGTCTTTGTAGTCACCCTCTTTTGCTACTGTCTACAATGAAACAAAGGAAAAGAGTATTGTTATTAAAGAAAAACAATCTCAAGTTCCATTCAACACTTTTAATTGTTGTAACAATAGTGTGTCTTTGTCAAGATGAACTACAAACAAGAAGTGGGTATTGTATCAGTAATTTACCATTAAAATTACTTGGAGCTTCAATAGTGACTTGCTGAAAGGACTGCACCCATAACACTGTCTATTACTAGAAAATGACATTTTGGTATGTTTTAAGCATACATATATGGCTGTAAATTGACCCCAATACCTGATGCTTTGCCAAAATTATATCTTAACAGAACACTATGCAAAAGTGAGGACTCGGTTTCCCTGAAGGCCACGTTGTGTCAAAAAGTAGGTAAATACCTGATAAACAATGCATTTTAAACATGCAAACATTAGCATCAATACCTATGACAATCATGATGATTAATCTATCAGTATCATTCCTAATTGCTAAGCAAAGCAAAAAAGGACCTTAATGCTGCCACAGGCCTTTGGTTTCACTCATTCAACATGCAAAGAGAAGACCCTGGCAAAACAAATAAACAAATTTCAAGCAGAACGCAATAGCACTTTTCTAGGATACAAATTTAAAACTCATTTTATTTTAAATGTTAAATTGATAATCTGCCACCGTGGTCTAGTGGATAAGTTGCTGGCCATCAGATCTAAAGGGCCAGGGTTCAATTCCCGGAAGGACCATTGGTGATGACAGGAAGGGCATCCAGTCTTAAAGTGCTCTATGCCCCAATAACAAGTCCCATGAACATGGGCACCACCAAACCCTATGAACGGGAATAAAAGACATTAAAGAAGAAGAAGAAAAAGTATAGATACTAAATTTTTGACCAGAACATATTAAGTCATTTGAAAGATGATCAAATGCATGATGTGGTTTCTGAATTGATCAAGTTACAGGTGATCAGTTTAGTAAGTAACTGCCCCACATATCATCACAACCTTGATTTTTTATTCAAAATGATATTTTAGAATGGCACATAGTTCTTTTAACCAAGCACCTGTCTTCATTTCAATCAATTGATGTAATGGACACAAGTTATTTTCATGCATATACAATGCAAATACACTCATTTATACGATGGGTCAAATAAAGTCATAGCCTGAACCAGAAAACCCTGCAATACAATAAGCACATCCAATGAGAAGCAGTGATGGTTTGAAGAGGGGGGCAAGAGGAGATATGACTCCTACAAAACAAATAGTGTTTACAATGAGCCTCCTACTATATTTCTCAGATTCTATGACATTTAACTGTAGTATACATAACTACAAATAAGTTAAATTATGTTGTTTCCGGCTTCATGCCTCTGATGTTTTATAAACTCTTATACAAATTCAAGAATTATGTGGCTGATAATACATAAAAAATGATCATGTGTATGGTTGAAGTATTGGCTATTTTGGTAAACAATTATTATGCCAATATGAAAACCCCACACTTGCAAATATTGTGTACCTGTACATATGTTGTTGTTTTTTTAATCACATCTGAAGGAGATTTTGCTGTCCTGAATTTCGATGGATAATAACCTCTTAATACACAAAAACTGTCTTTTGCTTCTTTCATCAAACACACTTGGTTGGTTGCAATTATGAAAGTGAATCAAGGGAGGAAGGTGCAACACTTAAACTACCAAAAATTAGACAGTCATGACCTTTAATGCAAAATTTCACAAGAAAACATAAAAATCATATAATAATCCCAAGAAGGGCAATCCAATGGGCCTTGTGAAGACAGGAAGAGTGCCATAAACTTGTGATGGCTCCACAAATCCATACAAAATTGAGCATCAAGGCTGAAGGCGGCACAGGTAAAGAGTTTCCAATCAATCCAACCATCCATCAAGGCTCTTCACTTAGCCCCTTGCTCTTTGTGGTGGTAATGAATGAAATGAGTAGAGTGTGTGAAGATGACAAAATTTTTGTCTGATTTATGCACATGATTAAATGCTAACATCTGATCAGATAATCATGTTAGGTTCGGAAGGTCAGAAAAGTTACATGTGGAATATGTAGTAGGGGTGTTGGTTTCAATTCTATACTATGTACTTCTTGCAATTAATGGCATTACAAATTACAACATTATTATATTACACTATTATCAACAATATTCATAAACTTGAGTTGCCCATAACAACACACTGTCTTTTCTGATTGAAAACAATGCCAATTTCACACCAGCAATTCTACTTAAAATAACCACATTGTTCATACCTCTCTTCTCCAGAAAAAGTTTCCTATCTGGCCGGTTCTTGCTAGAATTGTAACAATTGCTCACTTGTACAAATCATGATTGCAAACCTTGCCAGGGGAAAAATTGTGTGACAAACTATCAACTGCACACTCCTTTTTCACCTTTGGAGTAAATTTTCATGATTTTATTTGCCATAATTTGTCTGCTTCATATTGTTCTGAAAATGACATGCATCACTATCTGTAGTCTACAGTCCAAGTTCTATAAGCCACACATGCTTTGGACATACAATTTAAAATCTTTCTACTTTTTAGGCATATAGTGAACATTAAGACCAGATTAGGTTTGTGCACATATGGGGGTGTGCAGGTTCTATCCAGTGTAAAGATGGGCAAGAGGGATTACTTCTTGTAATATTGACGACAAGAACTTTTACATTTCTTTCATTGATTTAAATACAGGCAACAAGACAATCTTTCATGCATGGTTTCTCAGGCTTCAAAGATCAACAATGGCTTACCATAAACTTAGCTTCAACACATGATCAACAGCCTGTGATTTTTATCTTTATACAATAATACTTTAAATCTTACAGGATAATCTACTTTTAAGGGTACAACAATATCCTACAAATAACCAGATTTCAGATTATCAATGGATGGTCAAAATTAGATTAAAACAGAAAATGGAAAACATTTGAAGTGAGTCCAGCAACACTAGAGTCAGTGCCATGATTACCCTGCATGAATCTTGAATATTATCATCTTATTGTTTATCATCCCCTATAATCACTACAATTGCACAGTTTCAATCTCTGCAGTAAATCTAACCATGTGACTTACCACTGATTTTCAGAATGACAACTAAATGTACAATGGAGAGTCCACTGCAATATTTCTTAAAAGAGTTGATTAAATAATAAAAAACAAACATGGTGGTTGAACCCAGTACAGGTCTTCATGGTATCCATTGGCCTTCGAAGCCATTAAGTTAAAATCCATATAATACAACAATAAAACACTGGCTCTTGCTCAAGGCTAGCTTTCGGGAAACTCCGTTCCTTTTTCTGGCAACTTTCACTTACTTTCCTGAATATTTTATACCACCAAATATTTGTTCACATCCTAAAATTTCTACTGTTTACAAAAGGATAAAAATATTCACTAAAATACCAGCTAAAAAATTTTGCTTACATAATAAAATTCCTAACACTTATAAAATGATAAAAATACTCACTAAAATACCAGCAAAAAATTCTTTTGTTTACAGAATAAATTCCTACTTCTTACAAAACAACATAATTCTTACTAAAATACCAGCTCAAGGAACCAAATGGGTTACTAGTTAACTTTGTAGAGTTAACATGCCAAGACAGTGTTGTCTTGAGTATGGTAATATGTAGGGTTGTGTCTGGCCAAGGAGATGAATGAAGAGGGTCATCTAGAGAAACCCACCAGTGTGGGGAAGGTGATAGTACCATCAAGGCCTTGCCCCCATTAAGGGAGTGGCTAATGCTGCAAGGGTCACCCAACATGACAAAGGTGGCCAGGCCCAACTGCAGATATAACAAAACCGTCTTTACGTTCCACTCCCCTGGATAATCAGTTGGAAGCTTGCAAAGTATAATGTCCCCCATCCCTAAATTATAAGTCATTGGTACTTCATTTCCATTCAGCCCATTTGATTTAAAGGTGTTCAGTTTGTACTGCCAGAAAGATTTTTTCTGTCTTTGCATTATCTACAAGCATTTTCATAGTGAAAAACAATCCTGCATACCCCCTTGGTTTTCACTATGAAAATACTCAACCAGTCCACTCTGTAGTACTACGTTGTTTTTGGCAGAGTTGTTTCTAATAAAGTTGTGTTATTGCGATTTATAACTGTTGAAGCTCGCCCAATTCCAGTATGCATACCACTCCCCTTGAGTTACAATTCAGTGGACCACAGAATATTTGGTAGATTCAAGAATTTGACTGCCCTGGGGCAATGAACAATAGCTTTGCTTCTGATAGCTGCTTCTGCTAGTTATCAGAGCCTTAACAGGACCCTGTTAACAGAAGCAAAAATTTGGTGAACAATGTCCTTCTGTTGAAACCACTGTTTATTAACTCAATCTTAATCTCACAGCTGGCACGCATGTAGATAGGCCAATATCCTTACCTCCCAAGGTCATTGAGGTCATGATGATCGAAAAACCTTTTATCTTCCCATTTTTTGCAAAACATCCCCCATCTAAGAGTACATGTTTGTGCTCCTATGGGGGACCCCAAGGGCATATGAAATGATATCAGAGGGGAAGGAAGGACCAAAACGTGCCCAGACTTTAAAAAATGTTGCTAACTCGATTACTGATCTCTGCCTCTGCTTCCTCAAAATAAATTCATTGTGTGTTGATCAGGCCAGTTGCAGTCAATGTGCAGAGAACAGAGATTTGAATCACATATGATTTGTGTATCTATTTAGTGACTTTCAGAACTGACATTCCTTCTTCTGGCCTCCTATTCTAGTATTATACTATCAATCTAGTAATATTTCCAAATTTAAACTAGTTTAAATACTTAAAAGATGGGATTCTCATTTCTATTACTTCACTTGAATAAGCTTTCACTTAATTACCTCCCACTTTTCATTGTAATCTTCCTCCTCTTTGTTTGTTAAAGATTCCTTTAAGACTCTTTTGTATCTACTTTCTCTATCAATGATGCATACTAGTATCAAAAGCTTGAAATACAAGATGACATTCATACTACATTTAATTTCATCTGTTTTTATATTTCTGATCAGAATATACATTTATGTTAGAACCAGTAAGTTACACGTGTGGCAATTTAAAAGAGTTCCTTAAAGTCTGCTGATCTTTTCTTCGTAAAAGTCATAATTTATCATATACATCTTTTCCTGAGGCTAACCCCAAATAAAGTACTATATATAGGAGTAGAAATCTACTACTGAAAGGAAGGAAGCCGTATCCAAACTGTTGATTACAACCCATAACCCAACTGATTCAACATTTACCTTATTGCCAGAACAGCACCGAAAAACTTGAAAAGGGAGGTAAAAGAACAAAAGAAGGTTGTTCTTCTAAAAAGTCAAAGACAACCTCCAAGCCCATGGAACCAACCTCCAAGCCCATGGAACCAACCTCCGTGGAAAAAATTTGGTTAAAATGTGGGGACCAAATATGTTGATGCTGCTCAGCCATCTTGGAAGGACAAGAATTTATTAAAGAATTAAAGAAGCAGTGAACCTTTAACAGTTAAATCAAAAATTATGTGGGAAAGTTTCAACCTAATTTATGTCACTTCATATGGAGGATATGCAGAACAGGAGAAACAGGTCCAGGAAAGTCAAAAGTAGGAGGTTTTGTCAGGATTTATCATCAATATGTCAAGTGACACATGCACCAACAGCCAAACATAGAGGAACATGTTAGAACTTGCTAGCAGGATAACTTCACCATTTTCCCATTCTTCAAACATACACACAATGAGGAGGGAATACTAGTCATATCTCCAAAAGAAATATGAAACCATTCAAAATTTTATATGCCATCAACCATAAAATATCTTGGAAATAGTTACGATTTGCCATATTGATTTGATGTGTAAATACAAAGTTTAAATTTAAAAATTTAAAACAGATATCTGATGTTACTGGACACATTTTTTGATATTTAAGAACAAGTTAAAAGATGAACAATAGAAGAGGTCACTAGGCCACAGTGCTATAAAAAAGAAAAGAGGAGTAAGGGCCTACCCAAATCATTTCATTTTTCTTTCCTCATTGGACCCATATAGTACCCAGTTTAGGCCTTCTACATTTCACACCAAAAATACACCTGTATAATATATATACCAAAAGAATGTCAAATGTATGATGAGGAAACTCACAAAACAATGATCTTATGGATGAACCAAAAGAAAAACAATCAACTATGGAAATAATGAAATCAAGTTATTTCTAAGTCAATCATTATCTGAAATTGGGTATCTTAACACATGAAATAAACAAAAAAAATGGAAGAAGCTAGAATAAAGATCACAAAACAGATAAAGGAAAGTATCGACATAATGAAAAAGAAAATTACATTATTAGTAGAAACAGAGGAAAGCCTATCTATAGTCAACCAGTACAAAACAAAAAATGGACAATAAAAAGAAATGGAATGGAAATTAAATGACTAGAATACCAACTATCAGAAATATTACTGGGCAAAATTTCTGACTGAAACAAACCAAATTCTAATCATTGAACCATGAATGCTTAGAAAATCCTTACCCAACATCATACCTACTAGGCCAAAAGAGGAACCAGTTATCCAAAAACACCTTGCACTGGACAAATTCAAAGTAGAGATAAAGTTGTTGTTGAGGATGTGAGCAAAGAGGTACCGAAAACAATGCCTATAAACTGAGACATAAGTCTATGAAACTTTTGAAGAAAAATACTGAGCAAATTAAAAAGTTGAAGAGTGGATAGCAGAATAGAAAGCAGGGGAAACAGCAAAACACAGCTTTGATAAAAAAATTGCTCATCAGCAACACTATTTTATATGACACTAAACAATGAAGTGGGAACTCCTGCCAAATATAGAACATGAGAGATAAGTGAAGCCCACCAAGGAAATGAAATACACACAATGGAAATTGACCATTTTCAATAACAGGACACCTTTTTAGGGCAAGAAACACTCCCAAACACAGTACAAACACTTACCAGGAAAATGCGAAACCAAAAGAAACAGGGAAGAGATACATAAAAAGAATAGCAAAAGAAAAGAAAGACAAAATGATTTTGAGGTGCCAAGAATTGAAATAAAGAAGCTGCAAACTTTGAAAAAGGAGATACTTCTCATATGTGTATTGAACGGAACACAACCGGACCAACCAGTGTAAGATTTCAATACTACTTCCAAAAGGATTGGGACACTCTTAACCAGCATCATTAAGGTCTACTATACAAAGGGCTAAAATTTATAGCCACCCCACCTGCAACCACTATCCAACCCAACCTGCAAACTCTAGGTTATACTGTCATTTAGATGACCTTTGGCCTCAATGAGTCTTCTTTGCTCCATACTACTATTGGAAGAGCCCTTGTTAGCCTCTTTGATAATAAAGTCTGTAAGTCTAATAAAAGTCATCATTTCTACCTCCCTAAACGGCAGTGAATTCCTCTTTACTTTAATTGCTGCAAGCAAAATTATCAGCCTCCATGTTCCCTACTTCCTCATCTATCTTTCTTTTATAGAACAGTCAGATAGTGATATCATTACACAGTGTACAAAATTTGGACTTAGTCACCAATTGTGACTGTATTGAAAAACATAGACTGCTAGTGGTAGTGAGAACTCAACAGTAACCTTTTTAATGCAAGGGATCATTGGGTTCAATCCCTGCCAACACCATTCATGTTAACTGCAAGAATAGCTATTTGATTACCTAAACCACCTCAAAAAATTATAGAAACCAGAGAAGGCAGAATTTAGTGCTAAATATTTCTATTCTAGCTTTGCTAACTTCTTTCCCTTATAGGTAATCTCAATCTGTTGAAAATAAACAGAATAAAATACTTTACATTCAAAAACTTTAAGAAAAAGGAACCCTTAAACAACAAATAGCATTCTTTAACACTACATATAATTAACCATGCACCAAAAGTGTTTGCAAAAATGAAATGTTGGGCATGCTATAACATCAAAACAGACAGCTTCCAATACAGTTTATATTTTTATAAAAAAAAAATATAGATAGATATATTATTATTATTAGCCTGTGAGAGCCATTACAGAGTCTTATAGAAACACAAATTGTGGCTTACAAAGATAAAGGAAGTCTAAGAAGTCCATAGTAAGTGGACAACTGCATAACAGTAGGATTCTTGCTGCTTACCCTCTTGTTAACAAAACTACCCAGTCTGACAACAAGCAGGGCTCTTTAACCTATGGCACCTTTGCACTATAATTGATAATTAGTATTTTACCTTCTCAAGTGCCAGGCACGTGATCTTCAGTATGTGGGAAGCATCAAAACAAAAATTAGGGACAAGAATAAATCATCAATTGGGCAGTCCTTAGTGATCTTCATTATTGAGTTAGAATTCTGCTAAAAATACATGCTAGTGAAGAAGTTTCACTATAAATTTATATATTCTGTTTATCATTTATTCTTTGCATGAATGATGTTACACAGAATTATTATGTTAAGAATGTGCCCACAAAGGCATACAGAATAAACATATGCATTTATGCATATAAACACATCAAATGCATTTACATGGTATTACTTTGCTAAAGTCTTGCCTGTGACTAGCAGCACCCTGTGCAATTACAACTTAATATGGCAGGAGCACACTCCTTTTTTTGACCTACTCTTCTACCTGTATTCAATATTCAACTATAATAAAGATAACAAATGTTCATGATATTTATGCACTTAAGGATACAATAGCAATGTTTTGAAGTCAAATGAAAATAAATAAATGAAAAAAGTCGTATAAAAATTTGACAAAATATTTTAAATTGACAGATTACTATTCAGTAATGAGTAGGTCCTAGTCAAGAAATGGGAGGACAAAATCAATGAATATAGAATCTAATACTATATCCACAAATTTGTGGAAATATGTCACAAGTTCCCATAAAGTTCTAATGAATAAAAATCTGTGGCAATACAAAAAATTAATGTTGAGTGCATTGATTTAAAAAGGCTCAAGGGAGGCATGAAGACAGGCACTTTATTAAGAACAGCTCTTCACGAGAAAGATGTTTAAACTTAAAACAATAACTTTATAGCGCCAATGAGGTGCCTGAACTTGCAATTGGCTTAGAGCAATGTACATAGTGCAGCTTTAAAAAGTCTAGAATACTAGTGGCAATGAACATAGGTTGATAACTGGTAAACTCTAAAGGTAACACTTGATATCTCCGGAAATTTTAACATTTTTGTTGACATTTGGCTTAAATCTTACTTGGCACTTTTGATGTTGAATAGTTTAAAGATAGTAAATTTTCTTTAGCACAAAACTAGAAACATTTCAGCACAAAATAACACTAGGACCTTTTATATGTAACTTTTTATTTTGAAAATCACATCATGGTCATGAAGATAAGCTTTCCATGATGAGCCAAGATTGTAGTAATGGGATGAAAATTGTATACTAAGGCACTCAAAAACATTATTTCCCCAATGTTGTTGTACTTTGACAAATCCAAATATTAAATTTCTATCTACTCCATATATTTGTAGCCTTGGAAGAAATGGACTTTTGTATCCATTAACTAGTTACTGTTATCCAAGTCTGCTAGCCATAAACACATACTACAGTTATAATAATAGGTAAATCATCAGTTACAGTGTACAATTTTTTGGAAAGATTCTTGCTAAGTAAGTATAAATATGATTTCGACATTTTGATCTGATAACCATTGGTTTATTAAGAAGAATATTGTCTGCATTCACAATAGCAGCCTTTTCTGCTCAACAAAGGCTGCATGTATCTTTACTACTAACATAAAGCTTCCCCTTTTAAAAAATCCAAAAGGTATTTTAATGGCTCAATTTCAATTCTAAGCTCCATAAATAGTGATGACGATGATAAATAGGAGCTCCATTTTGGTAAAGTAAATCATCTTTTTTTGAAAGACTTTTGATGATTCTGATACTGTAGTGTCCTTGAAACTTCCAAAGGTGGTCCAAGGTAATATTTCCATTCAGGTGCGTTCTGGGCAATTTGTTACTATTACAGTTTACATTCCATTGAGTCACCCTGGTCTACTGGGTAAGTTGTTTGTCATCATCATTCAAAGGCCACTTCCCTTTTCCCAAAAGTTACAATCACAAAGTTGGGCAGATAGGGTGCCCACCAATAGGAATTCCTTCTTCACCTTTATTATCTAGTCTATATTTTTCATACAGTTGTAACTAATCTTTTCTCTATTTCTGTCAAAAACCTCGGATAGGAAGGAATCCAAACTTAGAGCCTAGAAAGAGGGGGGAGCCAGATTTAAGGGGAACATCTTTATTTAGTGGACTGGGGTAAGGTTACAATACAGAGTCATAAGAATGTATCTGAGATGCCCTACAATCAAATATTTAAACATTACAATTAAACAACCTGTCACTGAAATTGAGTAGGAATTTGCTGACTGGAGTTACTGTCATTTTGTGTACCTGATACATTTTTTAGTGATTTTGCACACCACGCCTGTCAACTTCCATTTAGTTTGACTCTTTTAACTGTGTGCACCTTGTTTGTTATAAATTTAGACATAAGAACATTCTATGCTTCATGATGACTTTAGATTAATCACTGTTTTTTAAAGAGTACAGTTTTCTATCAAGAACATATCATTTTATTTTTCCAAAATACTCCACTACAAATTTTGTGGTAATGGTAATATTGGTAGTATCAGTAGTTATGGCAGATATAGAAATAGTTGTACTAACAAAGACATCACTAAGAGTAGAAACAATAGATAAGGTTACAGAGATAACTGGCTGTCTGCAGAACAAGTTACCTAGTCCTGAAGACTGCAGAGGAGAAAGATTACTAGAAGAAAACAAACCTAGAGATGTACACAGTTTTATGTATCATGGCAAGGTGTCAAGTATGCAGTTTTTCAGTAGAGAGATAACATTATGAGTGGATATCCTGGCAGAACATATACAGTAAATCAGAGATTAGATTGCAATTCTAGTATCATAGTGTACCTCCTAGAGTGTGAAAGTTAAAGCAAGCAGTATGTAGGTAGCACTAACAGAAAGTTTAAACAGAGGCTCAATAATTACAGGTATTGTAGCAAAAAGTTTGATCAGGGAGTTAGTGTGCTGCAGAGGGAATTCAGTGTTTTCAGAAGGAAGGTCACAGTGAGTTTTTGGAGAATGTTACAGTTAGATTAATAGACAATTTATACAGTGGTAGCCATCATGGGGGATTGTTTTGGCAGTATGAGTAAGACAATTTTACAACAAGAGGTCTCAACAGTCATGAGGAAGAGTTCTTTCAATAGTCAATTAAACTGCTAGTGTTAAGAGTCATGTAGTTTTGTGTATTTAATCTGTTTTCTAATTATCATTTCATTTGTCTGGTGGCTCTTTTGATTATGTGACCCTCTTGATGATTATTGCTAATGCCTTTCCATTGGTTGCAGTTATGATGTCATATGTATTTGTACATCAGTACTGCATTTACTTTTTAGTAGTATATATATACATAGATATATTAACAAAGGCAGACACACTAGCAATCCTACAATACATAGTATAGAACTCAATATACATGAAATATGTAGGAGCAACAGAAGCTTATCCTGAATATAAATATTAAACAGGACATTACTTATTAAATTTAATGGATACATACTTAAAATGCTACACACTATACAGAAATAAAACTGCCTTGTCAGTAAGTTCTTACAAATATGACCATCCATTGCATGATAGCATGTAAAACAGACATGAGACATCTACCAAATAAGCCTTGTCTTGCAAATCCTACTATAACAGATTACATTACCTAAAGATCAAATATAGGAGTGCTGTCATGAGATGAAGGAAAATAAATTCAAAAATGTTGCCTGAAAAGTCAATATTCTAATTCTACATTAAGTATGTATAAATAACAAACAATACCAACAATTTAAACACATACGATGCTTTTTCGAGATCTTGGCCTGGTAAGTGAAACTAGTAATGAAAAAATATACTGTACTTTAAACTATTTCTTGATTGATCAATTATCAAGAAAACCATCTGGCCTTCAAGCTAAACACTAAGCCTTTAGTTTTCAATGAGAAAACGTCATACTTATTTACTTCTAGCCAGGTTTCAACATAAGACCAAAACACATTTGAGCCTTAAGCTAATATTCTGATACAAAGGACAGAAGACATCATTCTTCAACTACACCTGACGATGTTCAAAATTTAAGTACAGAACGGTGAGAAACAAAACCGAAACTCAATTGTTTTGCGTTACTCTCTAAATACCATATAAACAGGTTCTTAATTATTAGTAGTATCAGTTAATATCTTTGTTAAATATATACGGCACTGTTACCACCAGAAACTATGTGGCGAAGTACGCACTACTGTTCTGTGTGCATTCAAATTAACGATGGCTAGGGTGATTGTGGTGGTAGTCATCGTAAGAGCTCCGGTAAGTCAACGGATTCAAAATTCACATCGGAGTAACAATGAAAATGAGGTAAGGTAGGATGTATTAACAAAATATGATGGCTTATAGATAAACAACAACAAAAGCATGGTACATAATCATAATTCGCAAATTAAGATTCGTGTTATGTCTCCTTTAAACGTGTTTTTCGTGTATATATGGAATGTTGGTAATACTTATATTGTAGATATCAAAATGTAAGTTTATTCACCTACCTTAAATATGCCTACGCTAAACTCCTTAGCGCAGGCAAATGTAATTGAAGCTAGAAGTATTTACTTATACGTTAAAGAAGCCTTGAGTACGCACATTACGCTTACTATGTTTGTGTTGCGATTTGACTCCTTTTAATTTCTAGACAATCTGGAAGAAGGCCAAGTGTAGCAAAGTGTGTGAACTGTAAGTAGACTGCACGGTAGGAAGTGAGCCTAACACGTACCGGTACACATATCCCATCAATTCGGTAATAACAAACCAAACCAAAAACTCAATTTTTTTTGAGTTTCTTGTTGAAATCTGGTATAAGGTTTCCTGAAGAGATCAACAGATGCAAACAATTTTGTCTCTTACCTTGCTAACATCTTATCCTCTTCGTTGAACCATGGATGGGAAAACTGTATCTTCTCTCTGTCATAGCATTGCTGCCTTGACACTAGCTATCTCCATACCAGTAACTTTGGCAAACATTAGTAAATACGATGTCCTATTTCGATATGTGGCTATTCATTACAAGTAACATTGGAATTCCTCAAAATGTCCATGAAATCAAACACTCCTGTTTACACTTTTAAAAACTCTCCATTCTAAACGGGTGGGCTTGTCCTGATTGTGAGTTCACATAATCACGGTTGAATCTAAACCAATTTATCCCAAAGTAGCGGCTTTTTCCATGGACCAAGGCGATAATACAAGTACATTTAACTCATCCTAAAAAGAGTGCGGTTAAAGCGTCGTATGAACTAGTATTCGCCGTCTTTCTTGACCATCTGCCGTTCCTTATCGAAATGGTAGGATGGAAAGCAGCGTCTGTTTGTTGCCTTTTTGTGTCTAGGCAGGCCGGCTGATGTTGTTGCTCTCAAGCCTCGTTTTCACTACAGTGCGCCTCCAGTAAATGTTCATGAAAATGTTGTTAGAACTCGCGAGAGACGTATCCTAACGTAAACTACCTTCGCACACTGTTGTCTGTTAGGCGCCGCAGCAACATCCAAAATGTGAGGGAGGGGGGAAAATCTAGTTGCGAATACCATCGCTTCCATTTATCTATAGGTTACATTGAAGCTGGATTCGCGAAGCATATGCCTATCACTTTTGGGCTGTCAGAGCACATGAATAGTGACTCATAGTATTTCAGCAGCACAACAAGTTGTACATTCAGATCTTTGTTGCCAAAAAGTGGAGGGGATATGCCCCCTGCCCCTCCCCCGTCGCTTCTGCCTTTGTCTTTCTATCCCCTTGCACAAAGAGAGAAGAAGATTCCTCCTGTTTTCTCGTGTTCATTCTTTGACCTTGTTGCCAGTGCAACAGCAGCACAGTGTTATTCCGAAGAAAGTCACCTAACATTTTCGTTTCGACACTACGGAGACTCTAAATATTACTGTGATTTCACGATTATTTGCATATCACAACATCCAAGGATATTGAAGTAAACTATGAAAAGTGCATCCCCACTTGCTTCTTTCCTAACTGGTCGCCGGACAAAAGCCACAGCAAAGATAGCCGTGCAGTTACTAGAAATCAATCACATTCATTTGAGCATATGTATTGATATTTTGAGCCATCGTTGTTGCGTCAATGATACGCACTTTATAAATAATAAGAAAATAGAAATTGATGCCCTCAAAACTTCCAAAACCATCTAACTGTACTTTAACGTCAGAGCAGGACTAAAGCAAGATAACCATGACTATAAATATTGATGTTGTACCCAGTCCTATTCATTAGCAAAAATGATTTTGAAGTTAAGACTGTATTGAGATGGTGCTATTTCTTTAAATGAATCGGAGCCTCTGATGTTTACGAAGGTCGTACTTGTAAAAGTCTGCACTCGTTGCTTCTTATGTGCCTTATAAGAGCCAGAATAGAAAAAATCAATTAAAAATAGGCTTGTTGCTGTCTGCTGTCATTTTAAGATTCCTTTCATTACAACTACTTATCTGACTCGTAACTGGCATGGATATGTCAAAGTAAACGAATGGAGAGGGAGACGTATACTGAGCGTATGCTGAGATTGGGGCGCCAGGTTATACTATACGTTAATGTATTTTTTTATTGATTATCAACATGACTAAGCTCATGCAGATATGGTACAGAAACTGGGACAATGACATTATCTACACTGTGAAATAGAGAAAGTGTCTTCTTTAATACCTTATTTGCTGATGCTTCGTATTCAAAATGAGGATATAAGTTCGTTGACATCAGTTGTAATAAGTAAAGCTGAGAAAGAATCAGTTGAGGACGGAGTTGAAGTTTGATAAAATGAAGCAACTGTTAAAGGGGGGCTGCAAGTTGAGGTGTCTAAAGGGCCGTAGCAACCGTAGGGTCCTTTTACAAACGATTTTTAACATTTGTGTTCAGTGACTAGATTTTGTTTATTTAAACAATGGCTTCCCCGCCCCCAACTTCCACCAACTAAAATAGTGTTTAGGGTCCTGATCTATCGAAGTATCAAGTCAAATAGCGATTCTGTATCTTTGGTTTCTTAAGAAATTGCTCTTGTCATTAGAACTTTCTGTAGCAAGCCAACTAATGCTTTGGACAACAGGGAAGTCGAAGAAGTCACCTATTATTGCCAGCAGGTATATCAAATATCAACATGTTGTATTTTCACCTGCCTTTGTTCATTTACACTTTTGACGATATTAAAACTGGGACAAAATTTAGTTAGCGAATACAGTAAGAAGAGCATCAAAGCAGCCTCAGATACAAAAACATTGCGAGACTTTGATAATTCATCTGATATAAAATTGATCAATAATTCGTTTTAGATTTGCAAACTCTAATATGCATAAACACTGTAATACACCATCTCATCAATTATTCAGTCTTCTTAAAATGACCGTTTATAAATTTTTCTAATGTATTCCCTCCTTTTTGCTCTCAAAGTGTTCAACCATGAAAGCTGTTTGTCATGACATTCAGTCAGAAAACTACACATTACTCCTCTAAAGAATGGGTGCTTTACTTTTCTTCTTCAAATCAAACTTTGATTTTCGAACAAACCGGTCAACAGACATCGTTTGCGTCAATTGCTTTTTGAACAAGATGTTGAAGTAGGTCTTAGTTAAGATTGGTGGCGCCACGGACTATTCGGATCTGATATTTGTACTCCATCGGATCAAATAAACTCAGGCCTATTTAATCTAATCATTTGGCCGTAAGTCTTCTATCCTAACATGATGAAGAACCTTGTCAGATTTAAATACGATCTGGAATTCTTCATCCTGCTTGCCTTTATATTAGAGATTTTAAAATTCAACCTTTCTTCAAACATTCCTTCTGTTCATTGTGATTACAGTATGTGATAGAGTGACAACGACTTTCACTACCGGCACCTTCATACCAAACTCAAAGGGCAAGAATGACATCGTCTGTGCCATAAGATATGTTTGGCTTAATATAAATAACCTAAAGCACAAAGAAACTACATTCACGAATTGAAAGGTGCATAGAAGCATCTAATATTCAAGATATCATGTATTCCATGACCGTTGCCGCAGCTCAAGTAGAGAGTGTGCCTTTTCTCTCGACAAGAACGACCATGCTTTCAAGTGTCGGGAACCACAGGTTTCTAGAACGTTATTTCTCCATGCATGCAAATACTCGTGTTCTTTGTCAAACATGATATTATGCCAGATCGATCATATCTCTTTTTCTTAACTTTTAAGTCGTTTCCAATTTGTTTCAGGTTTTTCTCCTCTAAAAACATATCCAGTCAACCTGTGCTCACTCGAACTATTTATAACGAGAAAATGGTACGCGTTCTCATGTCGACTGACTTTTAGATTTGTAACATTATTTAGCATGTATGTTGTGCTAAGATGCACTGTGAAGAGGCAAAACAAAGTCAAAATAACTATAGTGTTCCAACTACAAAAATATTGTACTTGAAATTTGGTTAAGGTTTAAAACTTGACTATTTTAAACAGTACTGTAAATACCGGGGAGCTGGGGGCTATAACCCCCAATAATTTCCGAGGTGATTAAAAAACCAAACAGAGTTTGTGTCCTGTAAGTCACTTAAGACTACTTTTCTTTGATATATTGAGGCGTCTACTATACTATCCCGCCCTTTAACTTGATTCCATACATGATCGACAGGTGCGTTTGCCAAACAATGGGTCATCCAGAAATCACGGTTCTTCACTTTATTGGGTATTATCAAGCAAAAATAGCCGTGAATAACCCGTGTTATATCAAAAGGAAGTACAATACTTACCCTAAATACTCTGCAATTCTCTGTCTACAGAATCTACTTTTGTGGCATACTCGGTTTCGAGCGTAGACCATTGCTCTGCCAAAGTGAGCAATGTCCTGGGGAGAGAGCACATCTATAGGGGTGGTCTCCCGTTGTCTTTCCCCATCGATAGTCTTTATATCGGGATAGGCCGGATTCGAACCCACTACCTCTGGCATG
>JAAAKL020002096.1:0-22327 GCA_010016065.2 Carybdea cf. marsupialis auct. non (Linnaeus, 1758)
GTATAGTGTTAGAGTGTCAGACTCGTACTCCAAGGGTCATGAGTTCGAACCTACCCTGACCTTGCCTGCCACGATCCTGGAGGTACTGTGCTGTGTCGTCTGCTGTTATGAAGAGGGAAACTGTGTTACGAGAGATAGAACAGAAATGGGATTGCAAACCGAAAGGGGTAAGTAAGCTCGTTCCTAGTAGTGGCTTCGGCTTTGAACAGGGCGAAAAAAATAAATAAAATATTTTGACCTTAGGGATGAAATCAGATAATTCATCATCCTCCATGGAAGTATTAGTGCTATTCAACTAACCATGCCAGGTACTCAGTGAATTATGGTGATTATGGTCTATTATGCTCGTCACGTACTTTCCAGGCATAATTAATGTGATCCAGAGTGAGCAAACCAGGCCTTATGAATACAGGTAGAAATTCCATCCACTGGAACTTCGGAACTCGTAACTTTAGTTAAGTAAGACTCCACAGATCTTACTAGCCCACCAAAAGTAAAGATAGACCAACAGATCGTTCCTAACCATAATTAAGGTAACGAACAATGGTAACAGACCATTTTAGCAGCCATCAGACCTAATCCAAGTTGAGTCTGTGATTTTTAAAGCAATTTTGTAGGCCAGTATACGTTTACATGAATGTTGCTTTAGCATTTTTCTTTGACTTGAATGTTTAAGTCTTTGAATCAAGCGATTAAGAATAGTGCCATCTTTTGAACTATGTATGCAGTATTTCCAAGTCAAGGTAAAGTTGTTGCACAATTACCGTTTTGCAAGTAGCCATATTAGAATGCAAGGATAGAATAAGGATACGTAACTGATAGTAGCCTTGTTAGCATTTTTGTGCAGAAAACCTTTTTTTGTACATATCATTGTATCGAATCTTAGTATCTGATATCCATTGAGGAACATCGCAGCCATATTGCAATACTGACGTAATACGACTGCAAGCTTTCTTTTTCACAGGAGATAAAATCTCTGTGTCTATTGACAAAGGCCAAGAGGTTGGGATTTGCAATGGCTTCCATTATGTCTCCTGTCAAGAAAGACTTCCTCGTAATTGCTTTCTTTCACCTGTAATTTCTCCCCTTTCTTCAGCTACTGACTATGTTAAGTCTGAGAGAAAACAAGATAAAAGAATTACCAGGATCTATTGGTGAGTATGCATTGGAGAACTTTGCCTGATCCAACACAACTGACGTACCTAGCCTTTCATTAGACTAATTGGAAGTTTGGTCATTGTAATTCGTCATTAGGAGGTAATCCATCAAGGCGGAACATTGTACTTCATTCGGTTTAAGAGATTTCTCTTGTTTATCGATCTACGTTGACGTATGTTGTACTCGTATTGGTTTTTTGATAAACAATGCAATTCATACTTTCTTGGTTAATTGTTTTTTACTGGTAACCTGTTCAGTGGTTTCTTTTTCGTTACCTATCTGACAACTGCATTGAAGAACAGATCAAGCACAGTAGTGGCATAGTGGTAGAGTGTCCGAGTCACAATCCAAAGGTCGTGAGTTCTAACCGACACTGAGCTTGCCTGCCATTGTCACGGAGGTTCTGTGCTCTGTCATCTGTTCGCATTAAGTGGGAAATCTGTTTCGAGAGATAGGACAGAGACGGGACTCCAAGCATGAATAGATTGTCATCGGAAGGGGTGATATAACCCTGTTCCCAGTAATGGCTTCGGCCGTGAACTGGGAGAAAAATGATTTAAAACATTAAAAAAGAACGGGGGCGGGGGGATGGTACCAAAGAGATAGGGGCTCAAGTAAACGCTTCACAAACTAACGCTGAGTTCACACTGAAAGCAGAGCGCGCAGTCATCTACAAACGCGCACAGAACGAATTGCCCCGCAAGAAACCTTGTTAGTGTTCACATTGCAGGCTTTTTGATGCGTACAAACACGTCGCGCATGCTTTATTTTCCCGCTTCTGTGCGCGTTAGTACTCTAGACAAGGCAGCTGTGTACCGATAAAGGAATGCTAGTTTTTAGCAATTTTGGTATGATGAAACTATTAGATTTAGTTGGAAACGTCGAACCTCGCGATGGCAGTTGGTTTTATCTCGGTGCTGTTCTGATCGTGTTAAACAGCAGGTGGCTCTACTTCAGTCTAGGCTGATCCTGGAAGTACACAAGAATTATAAGTTTCTGTTTAACTTCCCACTAGTATTTTTCTTCGACACATGACTTACGAAAGCAATAGGCTTCTGATATATTATTGTAAACTGGAAGTACTTATTTATTTGGGAGCTGTGTGTGTTGGCGGGGCGAGGGGAGGATGTAGAGATGGCCTTTACTGTATGTTGTAAGCAATTCGTAAATTTGACATATGATTGTAAGCAGGGGTAGAAAATGCATCACCAGTTCTAGGCCTGGAAGGAATAGGTAGACAAGTCAGGTAAAAATCCATCATATGGCCACTTTTTATATAAGTTTGATTTTATTTTAACAACTTGCATGAATTGCAAGTTTATGCGATTGTGAATTACTTTCTACGATTTATCATGTTACGTATACAAGTCTGAAAGAGTCCTACCCGTAAGGGGCCTGAGTGGGTTTGAAGTCTACCCTCAGTTCACCTTGTCATGTTTCCACCCTCGCTGCTTTGGATGGTTCTTGGTTTTCTCTGCTTCCCCACCTCATACAATGATGTAAAAGGGGGAGTGATCAAAATTTGGAGGACTATTAACTTGGGTATCAGTTTTATTTACCTTCGTTTGTAAATATAGTCCTATAGGCCTGAAATATTTATCATCGTGTGATAAATGGGATCACGATGGTTACTCAAGTAGTAAGAAATAACAGAAGACGCCCTCCAGAGAGTACTATTATCATCGGGAGTGGTAGAAATTTAAATTTTTGGCAGTGCACTAAATTTGAAATACTTTTGACTAGAACGCGCATTTAGAGAGTAACAGATGTGTCAAAAGTAATTTACTACACCACAGCTTCTTTCTTCGACGTCTTTAATTCAGGCATAAGAAACTGGTATTTATCAGCAAGGCTGAAAATATGCGCGTCACCTTTTGCAATGTGAAAACTATGCCCACTTTTGTGCGCGTGTATGCAGTACGCTTTCAGTGTTGACGCATTCTTATTTACCAGAGACGCATTGTCTTATTATAAACTGAGATGTCATATACTATTTTGCTTGCAGTCCTCGTTCTCCTTCTCCCCTTTCTCTTTCTCCTCGTTCTCCTTCCCCCTTTCTCTTTCTCCGCTTTCTCCTTTTTCTACTTCTCCTCTTTCTCCTTTTTCTACTTCTCCTCTTTCTTGTTCTCCTCTTTCTCGTTCTCCTCTTTCTCGTTTTCCTCTTTCTCTTTCTCTTTTTTCTCTTTCTTTCTCCTCTTTCTTTTTCATCTTCTGTGTAGACAGTTTTTAGCGATTCCATAATGATTCTTAACTTAATATTCGCGGCTGGTAATGTTGCATTCATTCACATATTCATGTTCCTTCATTTGGTTTTGTCAATTTTCTCCACTGGAGCATATTTTTACACATTGTACTCAAATAGAATAGAATTCCTTTTCTTCGTTATATTCAATAGCAGGGCTGGAATGTAATCCAAGCACCAGTATCTGTATTGATGTTTTATACTTGCTGCACAGAATTACTCTGATTTTACCTGAACGTATCTTTGGGCATTACTAATCGTTGTTCAACCTTGCAGTCGCATCAACCATCTGCTATGATTCATCTTCCCAAATAATCAGAACAAAGGTCAAATTAGTAGTAATTGATTTGATTATATATATCTAAGTTATCACTGATTTACAATACGCTTACGCTATTAGGTAGGTGTCTGCAATCATCTGATCGGAGCCAGTTTTCTTCCCTTATTAACTTCCCATCGACACCTTTGTTCTAAATTATAGGAATGCTGGTACACCTGGTTACCTTTGACGCATCCCACAACCATCTGGAACATTTACCAGCCGGTAAGACAAACGCACAGGTGTTTTAATTTAGGTTTTTGCGTGTCAGGGAGGGAAATTTATTTCATCAAGCACCAAGTTATATGAAGCACCAAGTGAAAAGACAGTAGTCAAGGTTTTGTTATCAGAACAATCAGTTGCATTGTTATTTAGCAACCTGCAAGGGTAGGTACATAGATATCTAATCTTGAAACCCTGCCCTTCCGTGCAAGGTGAAAGACATGTGAAAATATATGAAATTATACGGGCCTGGACTAGGTAACATGATATCCAAATTTGCCAATGACAAAAAGACATCACACCGTAGGCAAAATTTATCGAATGGTTGTAGTTGGTTACGTAATTTTGAACATGTTATAGATAGAAAATTTTTTTTATCCAAAAGGGCGATAACTTAGACATTGCTTTCTTTTTATTTCCATAGTAGGCTCAGCGGTTGTAACAGTCTGCCTTAAGCGGTCCTCTTGTACGGCATAGAGTTCCTGCCGTTTTGCCGTGTTAACTTGTTTTTCTTTCTTTCATTATTATCTCCCTCTCTCTCCACTCTTTCTTCTCTCTTTATTATCATCTCTCTTTTCTTCCTACTTTGTTTCGTTTTTTCATCCCTGCTCTCCTTTCATCTTTTCTTCTGTTCTTCCTCTCCTCTTACTTCCCCGCTTTCCTTACCTCTTTCTTCCCCTCTTTCCTCCTGTCATTCCTTCCTTGCTTACTTCCCTCCTTCCTTCGTTCCTTCCTTCGTTCCTTCCTTCCTTCATTCCTTCCTTCATTCCTTCCTTCATTCCTTCCTTCATTCCTTCCTTCATTCTTTCCTTTATTCCTTCCTTTGTTCTTTTTCAATTCATTTTTCTATCTATCCAGTCATTAATGTATTCGTTACAAACTCATTAACTTCTACATTCATTCATTTTATTGCTCTTTTTTTTCTTTCGTTAGCTTGTGCATTTGACATCACTTTCATTGATATGTTCATTCATGTAAGTTGTACTCTCTTGCCTGTTCGTTGATGTTTGCTCATCCTGTCGCCCATTCGTCCGCTCTCTCATTCCGACATTGTTTTATGCAATGTTCGTTCTTGCATTCATGTGTTTGTTTGTTCATTCGTTATTCACGCACGCTTTAATTAATGATCTATTTCTGTATCAAGCTCCACCCCCCCCACCCCCGTTATGGTAGAGCTTAACGTCTTCAGTAAGATCGATGTAACTCGTTATAGGTAATATTGTTATTTGAATTTTTTATGTCTCTTATTCTAAGGAATTGGTAATTGCAAACAGATGAACTCCCTGGATTTAGCACACAATGAGCTTGTAGATCTTCCGGAGAGTATTGGTAATCTACAAGCAGTTACGAGATTAGGGCTAAGGTGAGTAGAGAAATGGTGTGACCTCTCTTATCGTAGTTTTCGATACCTGCACCATGCTTTCCTACATGACGTTATGAGAGTGATGACGATTTTCATTACCAGTCCCCTTGTAATTTGCAAGCATCACGTTTTAGAAAACCCATTTCTTTTGTATTTTTGGATGTGTAAATGTGCTCCAAAAGCCAGGATTTCTAGTAAAGGAAAAACTAAGTTACAGAGATAGGTGATTTGAAAGACATCTCAATATATATTCAAAGAAAAATGCGAAATAGATTTAACCACTTAATGACTTAATGAGGACCGTCAGAATAACGTTTAGCCACGGTTACTAGTGTCTGGGTAGTTAAGGGTTGCCAAAACTCAAAATAATAACCAATGATGTAAGAAGTAAAGAAAAATCAAAGGTGATCACTGGTGTGTTGTTTTTTGTTGAATGTAAACTGAATGGCCTGGATTTAATGGACAAGCTGTTTTGTCTTACTTGACTTGGTATCATCTCTATGGGATCTTTGCACATTTCTTGTTCGTACAAGGTGTCAGTCGCTCTCGGGCCAAAAGATCTATCCCATTCATTAACAGTGTGATCTCCATATCCATTTGTATTTGGTACAAAGTACTTACTTTTATGGTCTCGCTGGGGGATCTTCTCCCAGGAAAGGTATCATTGCAAACATACCTGTGTTATCCACTGATGGTATGTGTAAAAAATGTTTCATTTCCTTTTCTTAACAGTTCAAGGTAATCTTGAACTGCGGAATTCCAATCCTCTGCTATGCATTCTCTTTCCATTATGTAGAGCTTTTTAGTCATTGCTATCGGGGACGGCATTTATATTATGTGTCGCCTGACTGTATCAGCGGCCATCGATTCTATTTTAAAGCACATCTCGAAGCCCGAGAAGTCACCGATACCTACTATGAGTTTTTACACTACCCATAGTAAATTTACATCAACATTTCCAGTGTCAGCCAATGACAAGACTGTCAGACATGGTCTCTCCCAATTTTCTTATAAGCACTGCTGATCATGTTTTTATAAAGATTATTATGTAATTGTGTACCGTCTTTTGGCTTGAACCGCGCGTCTTTTGACCTGAACCGCGTTTGACGACCCGACACGTGCATACCCCTTGATAGTCTGTTGATATCTCTTGTTACTTCTTTGCTCATGGGATTGCTCCAGGGTTTGCACATTAACTTGTTAGTTTGGGAAGTGAAGTTCATATTGATATTATTTGCGTCGCCAGGTATAATCAGCTGTCTTCATTACCTGCGAGCCTCTGTCAGTGCAGTTTGTTGGAAGAGCTGAATATTGAAAATAACAACATCACGGCATTACCGGTAAGCCAGAAATTTCTGATTGTGAATACTAAAGCCCCATCAAGGGACGGGCCTTTTGATGTGCATTTTCGCAGACTTATATGGCCTTATTTTGAACCATGATAATTGAGTGATAGGTGTTTCACTGTGCAGTTTACGCAACTTTTCTCCTAAACCCTAATACCGCTCCGTTTAAAATGATCTTTTCAGTGAATTTTTGTGCAGTTTTGTAATGTTTTTTCGGCTTGAATGTCTTGTGTAACCGTGTTACCCCTAGACTGTAGGTGACGGTAATGTCATCTGGAACACCTCGACAACCCCACAAAGCATAAATCAGGGGCAAACCTTGTATTACCCTATGGGGCGACGTATAAATGCATAGAACTGCAGGAGATGACCAGACTCAGCCTTCTGCTTGCCTTTTGCCTAGTGAAAATGTTGGTGAACATGAATCACTGTTATTTGTGTAACCATGACTACTAAGATATACTAACCTATGCTCCATGGGTTAACGGTGTTAGTTATTTTATGTTAGCTTCTCCATGCGTTTGCTCCCATGTTAGTTCGATGTAATGTAACGGCAATGTTGCTTTAGCTGTAAATACTTCTGCTGTAGATGACGTTCGTCTTCATATTCGTGAGCGTGTTCCCAGGAAGTGCGTCATGTTAAGTCATTCGACTTTGTGTGACGGGACATGATGTTTCTTAGCTGAAAATCAAATTGCACTCGGCCCGAATCGTCTCTCGATAGGGGTCGCTTCGATTCCCTTCGATTCCATTCAATTCGATTGGTTCTACTTGTTTTTTTACCCGTTAGTCTTGCTTCGCATGGGTCATCCCGAGCCTCATCTAGTGACGTTGTAGTGAGAAACTCACCATTATTAGCCTCGGTTGGGTTTGGTATGCTTTAACCGTGCTAAACTTACTTTGCCAGATACTTTGATTGTGTTTTGAGAATAAATTATAATCATATGATTGCTACTATTTTTAATCATTCAAGAACATTATTTTTCTAGGCGCCTTGACAAATAGAATTTTCCAATTCCAATACATTTTTTCCAATTTTAGGAGCGCTTACTACTGTCATGTAAGAGACTAAATTCAATAACGCTATCCAGAAATACTTTTACTGCGTTTCCAAACGATGGCCCATATCAGTTCGTCGGGATATGTGTAAGTATTCCCAATATACTTGATTACATAATTGATAGTTTGAATTTGGTAACAGCTACATTTATTTCAAAACGTATACTGTGACCCTATCTAAACTTTGTTATTTGTATTCAGCTCATAATATTCTAGATAGGGCTAGGTTTGCAGATTTAAACGGTCTTTACTCGCCTTTGGGCCAAGTCGTATACACCACTTTGTTTGCTGGCGGGGTGTGATGGTTTGGTTACCACTGTGATGGGATACGAACTTGGCCTCTAGGCATTTTTAGGTTTTTATTCACTCCAATCAAGTCCCATGTACATGGGCACCACCTTAGCCCCTGCATAGGAGAGTGCACGGCGTTCAAACTGCATCATCGTACACTCACGCACACATATATGTATGTATGATAACCAAAAGGTACTCCCTGTTCCGTTTGTTTATACGTTTGTAGATTTCAGCCATAAGACACAAACCTCTCAACGTTTCGAAGTAATCTTTGTCACTGTTTCTCTCCCTTACAAATTGCCCTAGTTATAAAAACTGAATACTACGTAGCATTCTTTTCTTTTCGTTAATTGTAAGGATGAAAGTATCAACGGTCAACTAATACGTTTAAACCTGATGGGGTTATTTTTCCGAATGTGTATTTCCAGAATTCTTCCCTGCGCTTGGGTAATTTAGGGTATATTATATGTCCTTTTGAAGAAGAAACATGGGTTTCGAAAGCTTGTCAGCTAAACCAGTTGTTGTTTTTATTTGTCTTTTATATATTTTTGCAATGGGTCTGGTCCTGCTATTTTTAAGTTTTTTTATATATATATATAGATAAATTAAAATGTCCATGTTAAATTATATAAGTAACGATGTTAAATAGATAGATAAACAGGATAACTGATTATATAATGTTATAAAAATCCATGTTCTGAATATTTCTTTCACAAATACTGCAAGAATATCGCCATGCCATCTTCTGATTTTCTCATTCAATTCAGAAATTGATCTGGATTCACTTATATGAAAGGAAAATGAATTCCCGAGTCTCGGTCCCCTAAATCTGGTTGCCGTATGGCCGTGCCATACTTTGTTTTCTCTTTGTGAAATAAAGCCAACTAGTTTTAAACCATATAGTACAGAGTGAAAACATAAGCATTATTACAATAATAAAAATCCTTAGCTATTTTGTTCTCGTTCAAAAGTTATAAATTGGGTGAAAATGAGACGATTTCTACAGATTACAGGCTGCGGTAATAAGTTAGACTATTTTACCTAACTCCAAACGAAATTTAAGTTAATAAAGTCTGACCTCTTATTACCTAATAAGGAACTTACAAGGAGAGAACTTGTGGTTAAGTCGCGTGTTACGCAAGGCAAGAATCTGGACCTGTCTTTCAGTGTTAGATGTTTCTCTCTCCCTGCATGTATACTTTTGTATTCCACTTCTTTGCAGTCGCTAAATATGGACCATAACCAGATCACAAAAGTTCCGTTTGGAGTATTCTCCAAGGCCAAAGACCTGGTAAGTATTTTACTTTACCGTACTTCTGTTTATTTATTTGTGTACAGAATATCATAAAGCTGTCATTCCACCAGTTACTACTTGCGGAGGCCTTTGCCGTGTCAGATTATGACGATGGGAGGATAGACGCATGCGAGATGCGGTGTTGCAGGAGGTTTGATAGGGTAGCATAGATAGTGGGGGGTACGAGCATACAGATACTGTGAGCGAATGGTATCTGAACTGATCTTGAAGAAAGTATTTGTTTAAAGGAAGATCTGTCTCAAAAGCACAACTTGAGAAGAAATGGTCTATAGAAAGTTCTAAGGATCTCTACCATGCGATCGTTGTAGACGAGGACTTACAATGGCGCAGTGACATCGTAACTGGGACTGGACTGGGAGTAGGCTAACGCAGCACACATGGTGGTCGTCGGGGAGAGATGGCGTAAGGAAGTTTGTATCGTAGAAGTACGTTTACGGGCCCCCAGACTGAGTGATTGACTACCAACCTGCCTCCCTACCTATCTTCCTCCCCCTCCCCCCTGCCCCCCTCCCTGCTTATCTTCGTGCTTGCTTCCCTGCTTGCCTTTCTGCTTGCCTCCCTGTTTGCCTCCCTGCCTGCGTGCCTGCCCCCCTCCCTGCTTGCCTGGCCCCCTCCCTGCTTACCTCCTTGCTTGCTTCCCTGCTTGCCTCCCTGCTTGCCTCCCTGCTTGCCTGATGCTTGGTATCCAGAACCCATTCGAAATATGCAGGTTTAGACTTCTAAGTCGTAAACTTTATGAATATATATGTTTGTGTTATAAGGCAGGACTTACATACTTAACAAACAGCAATGATAAAACAAACTTTGGTTACTTTTCATCTCTATTTCCCTTCCTCTGTCGTATTTTAGACGAAAGTCAATTTATCAAGTAACCAGATCCGAAGTTTGCCTTTAGGTAAGCATCTTGACTCCATTTGCATTACTTTATTATTGCTTCAGGTTGCAACATCCAGCATTGTTTGCAGTTATCTTTTGCATTCCCATTACAATGAGGCTGAGTTGTTAAACTAAATTTGTTGATAGGTTGTGGCTGGATGAAATGGATGAAAAGATTTAAGGCAGTCCTTTTCCAGATTTGCCAAATCATTAGCTCTGCCGAGTTAACACGAGGACATAGGCAATGTCAAAGCGAAATATGTTCTTACGTAGAAAGACCGGAATTATAGATTGTATTAATTTGGTATATTAAGGTGTTTGCATGGAATTTTATGTAATGGCAATGATGTTGTTGCCTAATACTGGACTAGGAAAGAAAACAGATACCAAATGGCATTCACATCTTTCACCCATTTTGCAAACTCTACTGAATCTTTCCACATTAACTTTATTGAGGGTTTTGTTAAATTAGTGATGTCATAAGCACAAAATGTCCATGATACCAGAGTATTATCGTATCCTGATTATTGTCCTGACTATATTAAAGAAGAATTTGCAAGTGTGCATACGCACGATATGTAAGATACTAATGGGATCTTGTGTCATGAAGTCAATGGCTGCAAAGTCAAGGGTTCTTGTCAGTTTTATAACTTTAAACGCGGTTCCCAATGAAGATGTTGCCGACGTTTCGTTGGCATTTACCCTTTTTCCGCACTGTACTTGGTGAACTCAATACTTACAGATACCGTAAATCCTCAAAACATGTAGATGTTATTCAATGGCACTTATTTATAGATGAATGTTTTTTATAAAATGAAAATCTCCCCTTTCATTATGCACACTGCATCTGCTTCTACAGTTTTGAAATGTAAATGCGTTAGTTGTAGTCTTGTTAGGATCTGGCAACTGGTAGGAACGGTACGCTTCCTCTACGTGAGACTCAGTCGCTTCAGTAGGTTTAGTTAGTCGTCGTGAAGAATTGAGAGCTGCGCTCAAAAATTTTCCACCCTGAAGGCACCGTGAGCTTTCGTTGAAGCAGTCTATATTTTCATCAAGTAATCCATGGGCATGAGTTCAAAGGATTCTCTTCAAATAGGCGCAGTATTTCAGTTTGAAATATGACACTTACTCGAGGGCAGGCTTTATTAGGAATCAAATTAAAAGTGCGGCGCTTATGTGAGATTGGCGCTTAATTGAGGATCCACGATTATGAATGACACTTCCTTAAGATGCGGGCTGACCATGTAAGGTCAACATGATGGTGGAGTACTCAATTCGGTTCCAAACAACGTAAACAGGTTTAGAACGCAACAGTATTTACTGCATGGGAACCGAGCAAGTTAATGCATTTTACATTTTTGTTATGTTTTAACATTATCTATCAGCTGCAACCGTAAAGTATTTTATGTTGCTCACTGACAGTATTGAAAGGGCGATAAATACAAGCTTGATAATGTAGGTGTTGTGGCTGTTCTGTGTGGAATCATGCCCTATGTTGATTTAGGTAATAATTTCGTGACCCAAAATAATTCTTCACAGAGTCTTATACCTAAATTATAAAAACAGTAACAGTTCAGTAACCCTATTTCAGAAAAGGTTGAGTAAGAAGAGAATTTCGTCGCAGATAACACAGCATCTCCTTTATGGTCAAGTCGTGTGGAACGATAATGACAATTGAAGCCAATCTGACGTCATCATTGACAGAATCTGTTTCTGCTTCAACGGAATGGAAATCGTGCAAAATAATTCCTCCTTTCTCTAATGAAGCCTATGTTTTATCACATTATTCACAGATTTTGGCACATGGGTAAATCTTTCAGAGTTAAACCTTGGAACCAACCAGCTTCAGGTGCTTCCAGGTAAGCTAAGGAGCTACCCACTTTGCAAGATTTTAATTTCCTTTGACAGCTGTGGATATGGGAACATGTTCAGAGATTTTTAGACATACTGATAGAAAATAATTTGTGGTTCTTATTTTCAATATTTACATTATCGTCATTGGAATCACTTTAAGTAGCATCAGTCAATGGTTTTGTGTCATTCTCTTTTGTCTTACTTTTATTGCACTTATGCTGTTGTATCATGATACAAATCGAAGAACGAGGTTTTAAGATCCAAACGAAGTGAATTTCCAAATTTAAACAGCCGTGTGGCTTTCTACTCCCTTCTGTTTCCCTTTTCGGTGCCCTGTATGCTTAAGGGACCTTACACACAGGGACGGGATCAGTGCCTGCAGTGAATGATAAAAAGGGTAAAGATAAAGTACATTGTATGACAGAATACCATGTTCAGTTTACATTTGACTCAGTGTACTAATATACCTTTCTATCGTAGATGAAATTCAATTTCTGATACATCTGGAACAGCTGGTGTTAAGTAATAACCAGTTACAGGTAATGCTCATCTTGTTGTGTTTGGTATTTCTTTCACTTCATTTTTATACTTTGTAATTAATAGTTAACTGCATGGGCCCATAACCTAACCTTTTTTCTTTTAACTAAGTCTATGCTTTGACTTATTGACTTGAAGAAGTATAGCCAGTAGAAAGAACTGCCCAACATGATGTCTGCGTTGCTTTTGTGAATACTGTTGTGCAGCTCCCTGGTCATAAACGTGATATAAAACCGATGATTTCGATAGGTTTAATGGTTACACCTATTGACTAATTTCAGCTTTTTACGTTGTGTACTTTTACAAGGGTTTTGTGGAATTGCTGATTTTGGGGGTCAGTGAAGTTGAATATCGAGTTAATAGTTGGCAAATTGGCAGTGAATTCTTTAGTAAATGGAATATAAGTTCTTATAGTTGGAATTTGAACAAGGCACTTGAAGACTATTCTGATCGGAAAGGTGCCCCCGACTGCTCTGATTTCTGTGTTCCGTTGGATAGGTGACAATAATGACAGCTCTGTGACTACGTGCCCACATGACAGCTCTGTGACTACGTGCCCACATGACAGCTCTGTGACTACGTGCCCATATGACACCCTGTAAATGAATGTATTTTCATCCTTCATTTACTTACAGAGGTTGCCACGCACTATAGGTGCTCTCCGAAAACTGCGAATTTTAGATCTTGAGGAAAACAGACTCGAAGCGATACCCGTTGATATTGGTAAGTAACCTGATTTTTATTTTAAAGTACACTTTGTAGGAGCACAAGTACTCATAGGGGTATTCTTTTTATTGCCGGCCAATATGTTTTCCAAATCGCAACTTACCAAATGTGGTATGGTATATGCCTTATCGAGGCATATAGTCTATCTAAAATTTCTGTTCAAGCACGAGGAAGTGCCCTCGGCTTATTTAAAAATTTCGGACTCGCTCACTAGCTCCCTCTGACGCTCATCGACTCCATCACCAACTCCGTAACTGACTCACTGTATCACTCACTGTACTATTTATCCACTGTATTACTCGCTGACTGTATCCCTCACACACTGCATCACTCATTCATTGGATCAGTCGCTCACAGGATCACTCACTTACCGGATCTCTCACTCTCTGGATCAATCTTTCTCTGGATTCCTCACACACTGCATCACTCACTCATTAGGTCACTCCCTTACTTGATCAATCACTCACTGGATCAGTCACTCAATATACCACTCGTTCAATGGAGCACTCACCGACTAAGTTGGTTTCCTGATTTCTTTTTGTGATTCTGATGTCAGTCATAAGTGACACACTTTTATTTCTTCGTACTTTCTGTTTTCTTATCTCAGAATATTTGAGAAGTTTGGAAAGGTTGGTTCTTCAGTCCAACAGATTGACCACGCTTCCAAGATCTATAGGGTAAGGATTACCGTATATTTTGTACACCTTATTTTGTATGAGCTACACACACCCATTTGAAAAGACACATTTGATTAGATATAATCTGTGTCTAGGTTATGACAACTGGCACGCTGGAGGTGCCTGAATGATTTGTGAAAGGGGCGAGGGAGATTTATTTTATTTTATTTACTCAGTTAATCTTTTTGGTGTCCCCACTCGAAAGCAATCGTTCCTATTCACATGTTTACATCTGTAGGTCTAAATTATCTTGTATATTTGTACGTGTATTCTCATTCAAGCACAAAGAGTTATTGCAGGGTCCCTCTTTCTTCCTGTCTAAGGGCGCAGGTGAAAGTCCCCCTTGTGCTAAGGATTTGTAGTCACAACGCAAAGAGTCATGTAACCCGTTCAATAATTGTCTGTAAAAAGATCTTCATCTGTAAAAGAAACATCTGTAAAAAGATCTTACTCCAAGTCGAGTTGTCGAAAATGTCCGTGCGTCGTCGTATTTGTGTTGTACAGCGCGGGGTAGTTATTATATCAATGAACTTGCACCAGCAGAGGTATCTGTTAATTATACCTGTACTTTGGATTACATATCCTAGAACGTGATTCCTAAAGGACGTGTGTTGTTGTGTTAAAGCGTGAGACACTTAAGAGGTGCACCTAGCGTGGGGAAGCGATTTCCGTCCTTTCGGGTTTTTTGGTACCAAATTACAGCATTTCAGCTTGACAATTTTCATTTATAATCAGCATGTAAAAAAGGAAAATACAATTGGTGAGTTAATGGTCGCAGAATGGCATCTTAAATTATCGATTCAGGAATCACTATAATTCCGCTGTCCTATTTTGACGTTCCTTTTCGCAACAAATCTTTTAGAAATTTATTCTTCTCGTGATTCTTTAAGGCAATTTGCAACCTCGGATTGAAGATACAAAACTCGATATTTTCTCACACTATGATAAAACCATGAAGGCTATGAATTTCTTAGCCAATGGTCATGAGTTCCAATCTCAGTCGGATCGTTCGACTCCCCATCAGTTAGGGTTTCGAATTTTGTTTGTTCTTTCACAATGATCACGATGTTGTGCTGAGGGGAGCGCTTTTTATTCGACACATTTCGAGGATTCTTGATACGATTTAAGTTTCTTTGAGAGTCAGTGTAGAAGAATATACTTGCAAAGCATCAAGAACATGTTCAAACCATTGGCTGACAGGCTCTAGAACGTTGTCAATTTTCTATTAATATCATCCTGTAAACTTTCCGACCGAATACTGACGTCCTTTCCAGACACTGGCCATTAACTAGTTACAAACTTTGAAATAGAATTGTAACAGGAAAAGTCCAGTAATTAGTGCGAAGTGGTGACGTGACACAAGTTAAAGAGTAACTGGAATGGACGAGAAATGCTTACTCCAGTATCTTGTGCCTGGCGGTCGTAGACACAGAGTCAAAGTTCATAAAATCAGTTTTCTTAGAAATTGTGCAATTTTTGTTATGCACATTTCTCAACCCTCCTCCAATGACACGTATCGTTTTGAAGTAACACGTTTGACAATCTGTTTGAAGTTGTTTGACAGCTGTATCAGCCCATAGTAGTATGTTGTTCAGTGCAGTTAAGCTTTGAAATGTGTTGACCCATCTGCTATAGAGGGCAAATAAGAGAGGCAAGGCTTTAAGTACCTGATCAATAACAAGTTGCTTTATTTAACAGCTGTATTTTAAAACACAATAAGAGCTTGCTTTGATTTCTGGAGCATGTATTCTGTGTTTATAGCAGCTTGACATCCTTCTTTTGCAATCATTTGACTTTTCTTAACAGCGTAAGCTCTTTTCCATTTTCCTTTCAGTCATCTCAGCAGTTTAACATATCTAAGTGTCGGAGAAAATGATATACAGTACCTCCCCACGGAAATTGGTATGCCTTGCTTAAATTTTATTGGAATAAGTGCCAAGTGTATTATGCATATTTTCTAAAGCGCACTTTTAAATGCTGACTGGTAAAGCAGCTGTTTTGCCTGAGAATATCTGAAGTTTTAGTTAAGAAGCGGCGTGCTAGCAAAAAGTATTACGCAACAAGAGTGTGTTTGTGTCATAAGAATCCGACCTGGAGGAAGGACAGGAGGAGATTGGACTGGAGCCTTTTTCTTGAGATAAAGTCTGTTTAGACTGCGGTCTTTTGTCAGGTTTTTTTGGTGGCATACTCGATTTCGAGCGTAGGCTATTGGGCAACCAGAGTGAACAATTTCCTGGGGAGTAAGAAGCTCCGAAGTTTTACAAGTTGCCTTCGATGATATTTCCATAAAACGATACATCCAACTAGATCGATAGATGTCTTTGAAATTGAATAAAACTAAATATCGGCAAGGTGGAAGCGTGGCTTCGGTGTACAACCCCCCTCCTTCCATTATCTCACCCTTAAAATTTCCAGAACGGAAGACGGTCATTTTTGGTAATTTACAGAGACTCTCAAATAAGGAGGGGCTTTTAACAAAGACTTGAACAAAATGACAGGGGTATTGCTTCGATGTGTAGTTAACTACCGAACCTACGTTTATCCCTACCGTGGAACAAACGTTTCTCCTGATAATGGGTCCTATGAGCTCAGAAGTTGCCCCAATTATTTATCTGGTGGTAGCCACCGGACTCCTTAATTACACACGAAACGGTGGCATCTCATGCAAATCAAACGGCCACATTAACCACACAATATATGTTGCTTAGGCGGAGTACACGTTCGGCAAATTTGCTGGCTGGAGACAGGTTGGGAAGCAGAGAACTATAAGTGACTATTCATCATGTCATAGTTCTAAATGTTTCTTATTAAAGGATTGTTGTAGAACACCTTGTTACGATTTTGTTCACAGTTGACTGATGATCGGATATGCAAATCGCCTCAACAGCAAATTTTCCTCACTTTTACACCTAGCCTCTCAAATGGCTCAAATGCTCGTCTATAGTTATAAATTTAAGCGGGGAAGGAGATTAATAACGAGTAGTTTATGGATTAAGGTTTCAGTACGCACGTTAGTGTTTATACTTTCGTAGGAGCGAGATATTCTGGGTCCAAAGGGGGATTGTCGCATTTGTACCTCTGTCCAGTGACCCTTGCCCCCTGTCCATTTAGTAGCATTTTATTTATTTTAATCCTGTAAAGATAAAGAATAAATTTATAAAAGATGTCCAATTTTGTGTGATGCTTCAAATTTGCTTTGTAGTTGCCTCTCAACACTAGCTTTTTCTGCACAGCATGGCATTGACAGCTTTGAACATGAGGGGAAATATGCAACTCCAGTTATTCAAAACTCATGGATGTACCGATAAACAGTAATAGTGAAAATATGTTAACTTACAGATGTTCTTTTGTATGACACTGGTTTGTTTTGTATCAATAACTTTACCCTATATACACAACTAGAGGCTATTACAGAATGCCATACGAGTGTCTAATATGCCACGTGTTCTCCCCCCTCCCCTTTCCTAGGCTGTACAAGTCGTAAATAGTTTTTCTCAAGCTCTTCTGATTGCCGTTTTGTGTTTTTAGGAGCCCAAGGATGTAGAGTGCTGAGGGATCGATAGCTACAATTCACTTGCTTTCTTTTCTGTTCTCTTACCAGGAACCTTGGAGTGTTTGGAACAATTGTTTCTAAATGACAATGTCAATTTGCATTCACTTCCTTATGAGCTGGTCTTGTGCCAGTCGCTTCAGATCATGAATATTGATAATTGTCCACTCAGTGCTCTACCACATGAAGTTGTACTTGGAGGCCCATCGATTGTTATACAGGTATGTTTCTACAAGACGTGCACATAGGATTTATTAAGCGCCGGCTGGAATTATAAGCGCCATAGAGGGAAGCACGAAAAACCATCCATCACTGCAAGTGGGGTATGGGAGCGTTCGAAGCAAAATTTAGGTTTGTTGTAAATTAACCCAACAGTTTGATAGAATTGATAAAAATATCCTCAAAAAATCAGAAATAGGAGCGTCCAGTGCCCATTCGCGTAAAATTGGCCGAACGTGAATGCTGTTTCTACGAAATTTGATAATGAATAGTTGACAAAATGAGCGAATCACTTTTATTATTGAACTACAGACCCGGTCTTTACAACTAGTGATGCAACGGACGATAGATTCTTCACGCGAAGAAATGCCCACACAATTGAAGCAGGATGTATGGCTAGCCAGTGTATGGATAGCCAGTGTATGTGTAACCAGTGTATGGGTAGCCAGTGCGTGGGTAGCCAGTGCGTGGGTAGCCAGTGTATGGGTAGCCAGTGCGTGGGTAGCCCATGTATGGATGGCCAGTGTGTGGATAGCCAGTGTATGGGTAGCTATTGTATGGGTAGCTAGTGTATGGATAGACATCGTATTGGTAGCAAGTGCAGTTATAGCCAGTGTATGGTTAGGCAGTGTGCGGATAGCCAGTGCATGGATAGCCAGTGTATGGATAGCCATTGCATGGGTAGGCAGTGTATGGATAGCCAGTGTATGGATAGCCAGTGAAAGGATAGCCAATGGATGGGTAGCCAGTGTATGGATAGCCAGTTAATGGATAGCCAGTGTATGTATAGCCAGTGTATGGATATCCAGCGCATGGTTTGCCAGTGTATGGGTAGCCAGTGTATGGATAGTTATTGTCTCATTGATGCGCATGCGCTTGTCCTTACAAGGCCTGATAATGTTTAATACTTCTGTGCCTCCCTTCGCCATTTTTTACATCTTTTCCTCTACACATGTACGTGTTATATACTTTTATATTGCAACCAGTGAGTAATCACTTTAATACTTATTGCATTTTTATTGCGTTGGTTTGTTTATTGTATGAAATTCTGATTGAAAACAGGAAAGAGTTTACGTTCTTGGTCCGTCCCGTGATAGATTGCGGACTGCGGAAAAATGTTAACGCGCCTGGAAGGTTATTAGATTGAACTCATTGAAGTTAGTCATAAATCAATAGTTGATGTAAGATCATACTGTATTTATTAATTTGTTTATTTCTAGTTCTTGAGGATGCAGGGCCCATATGCTGGATCATTTGAGGCATAGCTGAATCTTGGAGATCCATCGCTTGTGTGTCATATTGACATGAAAACATTTGATTCCGATTTCATCACAGTGAATTGGATGGGTATTTACCTATACAAATCATGAGCCTCTCATGGAAAGGGCATGGAACATTTACTTGGTGACAGGATCGATATTTTAGTTTCTGAAGGACTAAGCCTGTCGTGCAAAGAGGAGGCTATGAGTCGGGACGTAGCAGTCATAAACCGTTTTAGTATGGGTTCGATGGATTAGCTGACACCTGCTGCCAAACTGATTTAGATAAGTGCAAAATTGATGTCAACACAAACAGAAGTCAGCTCGTTTGAACTTGTCGATGAATCTGCACCCTATTTCAGCACCAATTTAGGCAGGCGTGGTCTCCGTACTGCTCAGGCGTTCTGTGCATAGGCACCCATTAGTAGCTGAAGGCAGTATCAGTGGAATTCGAAAACGAAGTGGTGGATACGTAGAAACTGATTTATATTTGCGCAGTCACCGTACTGGAAATATGCACTGCACAATAGTTGCCATCGCTTACTGAAGCCCGTTTATTTGAATCAGAACGTCAAACTTCAGTGTGGTGCAAGACTGATTTGTGCATGCGCAGTCTTCAGACTTGCGTGCAAGGCGGCATTTCCGTCCTCGGTTTAAATTTGCGAAGGTGGTGCTATTTGGTGTCGGTGAGTTTTGTATTGTTTTGTAACATTTTGCGAGAGCCACTAGGCATTTAGTATTTCCTTGTACAAAGAAACATCAGTGTTTTCATTTTTGCATCCTACACATATCCGTTTTCGGCGGATTAAGTTGGCGAACTTGAACTCGAGTTGCAACGTATGGGTATTCTGAAGTGCATTTGCACATTGATTTTCTGATAGCGTTACCATAGTGCTAACTAGAGTTCTGGCCAATACGATATTATGTTTTGATAGTAGCATGTAGAGGTGAAATGACGTCACCCTGTATTATCGTGTATCCTCCTTTTAAAGCTGGGAATTTTATTAGTGTGCCTAAAATTTTCGATTGTTTGCAGCAAGAAACTGGATCAGGGAATTTTACTTTTGGGGGGCAAATACAAAGGTTAAGACTGATGATTTATTGTTTGTAAAGCAGGCTGTGCACGGCACCAGATTTTTTTGCTTGTGATCATAGTTTTTGATGCAAACTTGGGATCCTTCCTGCATTGCATATTATTTATGCATGACATCCTATGCATGAGAAAATAATAAGACGCAACTTTCAGTGCTTTAGGTTCCAGAACTGATAAATTGTATTCCGGCATGCTCATATTTTGCTTTCTCCGCTTCAGTCTCGCGTGGCTGTTTCATATCTAGGTTGGCTATTAGTTTATCAGTGAAAAGGTTTAAGCTTTGGGTGAAGATTATTCGCAACGCTCCTTTAAGTTTTTCTGGCATACCAAGAGTGCCTTGTAGATAATACGAAGCACTTCCCTTTGCTCAAGTCTATAAATAAAAGCAAACGACGCATACACTTAGCACAGTTCCTGACCTACAGTTATTGGTTTTGGCGAGTCTATGGTAATATCGTTATTAAATTAGTTCAGGGGGGTCAATACACTATCAGCCCCATGCAAGCAGGAGTGAGGTGTGATGAAAATTTGTTTGCCACTTAAGACAGCGGTACGACAATGTTGCCCCATAGGAACGACTTACTCGGCTATGAGGAACCCGATGGGCGTGTTTTGCTTCATGTAAATGAAAGCTTTCCAAATACAAAGTTACCAATAGTAAATAGAATATGGCCTATGAAAGCTTTCAAAACAGCTATTTTTATTTAGCCAAAAGAAAGTGATTTTTATTTGAACTGGGTACCTCCAGCATCTTTGAGGATAGCACTCGATTGATAAGGCTTCTATAATACTCGAAAGTGCCAAATAAACCTTAAGAAGCAACTTCGTGAACAGACAGCATAGTAGAAGATCTGTGGAATTCAGTAAACTTTGTTAACGCGATGCTTTGTGTTGCTGGATAAGTTTCAGTCAACGATCGTAACGAGACGCATGTTCGTGTTCCTTTGGCCGCTATCTCTCACGTTTGGCCAGCGTACAATAAGTTTCAATAACTTACCGTCAGGGTCGTCATTATTTTTCTTTCATTAAAAGGAACACTTATGGGGCTGAATTTAGTACATTCAAGGTAGTGTACACATTGTTTGTATGATGTTATGGAGAAAAACCGGGTTTTGTAAGTTTTACCCTCATCGTTTTCTTACTGAGGATCATGTAATAACTAACTTGTAAAAGAGTCTTCATACTGCGTTCGTTATTTTTTATCATAGGGAACTAAACATGGAGGTATGGTTTAAATTTTGTTTTTATTTAGAATTTATCAGAATCATGGATGTGAATTGTATAATAAGATTTTAATATGTCACTGATTTGTTTTTAATTTGACGGATTAAGATAACCGGCGTCCTTTGCGTCACTTTGTCATCGTCTAGCTATCATTTAGAAGTTAAGAGTGCTGAGTCCCTTGTTGCCCGACATGAATTTGTGTGATCGAAAATGGCATGCATAGAGGGTCGCCACTTGTCATTAAATACGCAATCGGTTTTAGTGCCAAGTTTCCAGACACAGAAAAGACCGGTATATTTCATTTTCGCATGTCCGATCGATACTGGATGTAAGAGAGATGGGAGAGGCGATGAGTTGCCAGGGTTGTGCTGTTATGAAAGTCTTGTAAATATATACCAAGAACATATGTTTATTTTCGAAGATATGCGAAGCCCGTGCTTGAGGCTTTGTCACATAAATTGTGCTTGCAATGTAGGCCGATAGGGTTAGCTGCAGGAAGCGTAGCTAGCCACATATTGTAAGTTTTTTGCAATAAAAAAACGAGGTTTTCGAGTATTGTTTGGGTAATGTGGTACACGTTGGTCATGCCAGTCGGGGGAAAAGGAAACTTAACAGATTGGAAAAAATAGAATTTTGATGTTAGAAAGTGGATAACTGTTAACATTAGCATAGTCCAACTACGGTAAATTGTTTACGCCGTATTTGCTAACAAGTTTGTTCGATGGTTATACCTTTAAGGTGATGGTATAAGAACCATAGAAATATAGCCGCCGTAGTCTAGCGGTTAAGGAATCGCACTCACATGCCAGAGATTGTGGGTTCGAATCCGCCTAGCCCGATATGCAGACTATCAGCTCGGGAAGGCAACGGGAGACCACCACCCCTTTCTCTCCCCAGGACATGGCTCATTCTGGTTGGATAGGCTATGCCCGAAATCGAGTACGCCACCATCCCCCCCCCACCACCCCCCCCCCCCCCCCACTAATAACAATCT
>JAAAKL020002097.1:0-27564 GCA_010016065.2 Carybdea cf. marsupialis auct. non (Linnaeus, 1758)
AGGGTACCATACATGAACTGGGAGTCCGCCAAAGGTAGCCTGATTGCAAGGTAGCAAAGTTTGACTTAAAACTGCCGATGGCGGACCAGGGGTTCCGGGATCGCCTGCTCGCCGGTACGCGGATGGCGTCCGCCCGCGGCCAGGGTCGCCGCCATCATCGCCAGGTCTCGGCAGTCGACCAGCACCGAGCATTGCTGAAAGTAGAGGTCGAGGGTGCGATCGACCGGCGCGGTGAGCATGCCGAGATGGTGCATCAGATGCGCGATCGCCCGGTTGCGATGGCCGGCGGTGCGCTCGGACAGATAGACCGTCGCGTCGACGCCGGGCAGCGTACGGCCGGCGTAGCGCGACAGCAGCGCCAGCAAGTCCGCGATGCCGTCGCCGCGCTCGATCATCAGGCCGGAAGCGGCGATGGCGCCGGCGTTGACCATCGGATTGTGGGGACGATTCTTGCCGTCGAGCTGAATGATCGCGTCGAAAGCGTCGCCCGAGGGCTCGACGCCGAGCCGGGCACGCACCGCCTCCGGCCCTAACAGCTCGAGCGCCCGGCCATAGACGAAAGGCTTCGATAGAGACTGCAGCGTCAGCTCATGGGCGTCGTCCCCGACGCTCGCCACTTCGCCGTCGACCGTGCAGACCGCTACTGCCAGCAGCTCCGGATCGACCTTGGCAAGCTCCGGAATATAGCTCGCGGCCTTGCCACCGGTCCGGTCAAGGACCTCGCGGTGGACGCACTCGAGGCAGGTCTTCAGCGGGTCCTTCACGATTCAACAAGTTTAGCGATTACAAGCGGACTTAATAGATGGGGCGACTCGGAGGCTATGGCCATGAACTCCGGCTCGGAGCAGACTCTAGAGTGTCGGATCAGCGGTCTTGGCCGAGGTTGCCGATAGTGGCATGATAAACTTTGACTGAGGAACTCGTAAGATGACGATCACATTAGAGCTTTCTGTCGAACAAGAGCGCCGTCTCCAAGAGGGAGCTGCAAGCGCTGATGCTACGGCTATGCGCCGGGTCTTAGCTCAGGCTACCGAGACCTTTATCGCGAAGATCCTACGCGTTGGCATTAATGCGGGATCTTCAAGAGATTTCGAAGCGCTATCGGATCAGCTAGCGGAGCAGTTTGCAGCGACCGCTGGGGCGGACCATCGGCCTCTTTCTGAGGACGCTGTGACGCGAGAAGGTATCTACGGCGATCATCCTTGATCTATCTCGTTGATACCAACGTTCTGTTGCGTTTCGCGGATCGTTCGGATCCACAACACAGTGCCACACGTCGGGCCGTTGCCCGTCTTCTCCACGAGCAGCACTCTTTTTGTGTCACGAGCCAGAACTTGATCGAGTTCTGGAACGTGTTAACGCGCCCTGTTGAGCGAAACGGATTCGGGAAATCTCCATCGGAGGCAGAAACCCTTCTCGAGCTGACCGAACAGCTCTTTCCGCGGATTGCAGATCCTCCAGGTCTTTATGAACAATGGCGGAAGATCGTGGTCCGCTTCGGTGTCTCAGGCGTCCAAGTGCATGATGCGCGTCTAGTGGCGTGGATGATCGCCCACGAGATTTTTCAGATTCTGACCTTCAATGAAGCAGACTTCCGACGGTATGCCGAGCTTGGTGTCCGTGCCTCCAATCCGAACGACTTGATTGAAAAGTTGAAATCTCCTGAGCTTTGAGGCTGTCTCTGCTTCAGGTCCGCCGTCGGACGCGCCAGCGCACGCCTTTATAGTTGCGCGACTCCTGCTCGAGACGCAGTCCCTCGATGCGACGATCGCGCATCAAGCTCAGCTCGGCGGTGAGCTGAGTCGGGGTCGGCAAGGCCCCGACTTCGAGACCGGGGGAAAGCTCGGTAAGGGCGGAGCGCAGCAAGGGGTAGCTGTCCGAGTCCGGATGACGCTGGAGCATTTCCAGCATCTCCTTCGAGGACGCGACCCCACCCAGGTCGTCGAGCAGCTCGGCGACGCCTTGGATCAGGTCGCGGTGGCAGCGGTGAGCGCCCACCTTGGTGGTGACCAGACTGGCGCGCGACTGGGCGGGATCGGCCAGGCCGAGCCAGACGACGGTCGAGCGCACCACGTCCGACCAGCCTTCGAACGAGCCCCAGCCGGAAAGCTCGACCCTCGGCGAGCCGGCAGCAGCGTAGGCCCGCAGGAGGGTCAAGGCTGCCGGCAGTAGACGACCCCGCTCACGACGCAGCCAGGAGAGCAGACGCGGGTGTTGAAACTGAGTGCGGCGCTGCGGGTGGGCATCGCGGGTCTCGAGCCGAATGTGTAGGCAGCGACGGACGGTGTCGCCGCGCACCACCATCTGATTGCCGGTGACGAACCAGGCCGTGCGCAGCGGCACCGACACCTGCTCGTTGCCGCCAAGCAGACGATCGCTCCAAGACTCGGCGGTCAGCGCCCGGTCGAGGGTCGCCGAGCCGAGCGGGCCGATGACGTTGTCGACCAGCACTATCGAAGACGCCTGCAGGGCGACGGCGGTGATCTGCTTGCGCACCTCATCCTCGTCATTGGAGTAGGACATGCGCGGCGCCGGCCGACCGGTGAGCAGCGTTGAGCAAACGTCGGCCAGCAGGCTCTTGCCGGCGCCGGCGGCGTTGGCGTCGATCAAGAAGAGCGGTGCCGGACCCTCAAACGCCGGTCGCGCCAGGGGCGTCAGCAGGCCCGCCAGCCAGGCCGAGAAATGGGCCTCGTCGCGAAACGGGAAATCGACGACGACTTCGCGTAGGGCCGCCAGGGCGCCTTGGACCTGCGCCGACGTGGGATCCGACGGCACCGCGTCGAACGCGGCATTCGGCTGATAGAGCAGGCCGGTGGCGGCGTCGAATCCGCGACGCTGCAGCACCGAGCCGTCGGTTCGCAGCGCCGGCCCTTCGATCACCCCGGCGAGCGCCGGCACCGTGTCCCAGGTGCCACGGCTGAGCAGGGCGCGCACCGTCCAACGTGGCGGATGGGCGGGCTTCAGGTGACGCTGGGCACCGGCCAGCTTGACGAAAGCGCAGTGGCGAGCCAACAGCTCGCGCAGTCGCGACTCGGCCAGCAGCTTGACCCGCGGTGGCGCTTCTAAGGCGGTCGACGTCGCGTTGCCCGGAGCGCCGGTGGGCGGCTGGACCACTTGGACCAGCAGGCCGGCACGCTGGAAGAGGTTGCGTTCGCGCGCGGCCAGGGCCACCAAGGCTCGGTCGTTGACCTCGTGTCCCAGGGTGGAGATCAGAATCTGAGGGCGACCGTTGTGGGTGCGACCGTTGTGGGTGCCAGTCACTTCGTCTGTGGGTGCCAGTCACTTCGTCTGTGCCAGTCACTTCGTCGTCGGCGGTCAAATCGTGGGTGGCGGTTGTGTCAGTCACTTCGTCGGCGGTGGTCACGCCGGGAGCGGGGACGGTGCCGGCCGCCAAGCGGCCGCCAAGCGCACGGTGCAGCGCACGGTGCCAGTCACTTCGTCGGGTGGATTCGTCGGGTGCCGACGCATAGCTTTCGATCGGTGGCGTCGGCGGTCGACGGCCCAACACGATCGGGCTCTTGACTTGGCCGCGATGGGCGCAGGCGGCACAGCAGGCGCCGGCGCGTGGGCCGAGGCTGGCAATCTGCTGACAGGTGCGGGGCCCGGGAGCGGCCAGGGCGTAGTCGATCTTGGCGTTGGTGGCGCCGACGGTATAACCCGGATGGTCGCGGCTGAAACGGTGGCCGAGCCGATGGCCGTCGGCGGCGCCAAGACGACAGCGGGCGACGACGGTCAGCGCCGCTTGCCACTCCGGCTCCGGCAGGCTGGTGCGCTCCTCATAGCAGTATTGAAGAAACGGGCAACCATCGTAGACTGGCTTGAAGTTAGCGGGTGGGCTCAAAGCGCGGGAGGTGCCAGGATCGCGCATCAAGGGGCCGAGGCCGGGAGCGCCGGTGGGGTCCGGCAGGTGATCGAAGTCGGCCGGCGTGAAGGTGTGATCACGCAGGCCAGTGGCGAGTGGGAAATGCTCGATCCGCACCTCCGACTACGGCTGCAGTTTGTGATTGAAGGTGCTCGGAACCCGCAGCAACTGCGCCAGATTCGCCGTCCGGTCGATGACCCAGCCGTGCTCGGCGGCGGCGGTCTGCAGGGCCGCTTGCGCCTTGCAGGCCAGGCGTTTGGCGGTTTCGCGCTGTTCGAGCGTCTCGAGCACCAGGGGCTTGTCCAGCAACCAGTAGACATGAAAGCCACCTCCGGTGTGAATCACGATCGAGGGTGGATAGACCGCCTTCAGCAAGGCGAGCGCCGCGTCGCGATCCGGTGGCAGATCACTGCGGGCATGGCCGGGGCCGGCGATATCAATATCGGCCCACAGCGCCGGCAGCAGGGTCGCGGACGACTCCGAACCCCGCACGTGCGAAGCCCTTGGCTCGCGCGCGTCGACGTTGGGCGATGTGGATCGCGGCCTCGCGATTCTGCAAGGCGATACCGAAATAAACGTCCCGCGTCTTGCGGTAGCGGCAGACCTGGCGGGCGGCCTCGTCGAGGTTGTTCGGCCAGTACGTGAAGTGTTTGCCACCGCGGCTCGAACGGGTCCAGAGCACCAGTTGGCCGGGCCCGGGAGGATCACCGAAGAGCGTCTTAAAGAACTGAATATGGGTAATGTGTTGCATTTTTCGGATGCTCGGCTTCGGGACGAGCGGTCTCCTGCGGGCGGCGCTTCAACGTTAGTGCTCGGCTTCGGGACGGCCGAAGCGTGATGAACATGGATAAATCGTAGGGTTCTCAAAAACACCTCGCAAATGTGTCCAATTCGGCGCGTGTCGAGTCTGGTTCAGAGTATTTTTGAAATATTGAGTCCAGGCAGGTGTGATTCTTTGATATTTTGCGACATGCCGAACTGAACTTCAGCGCGTGCCGGTTGTAAGCCTATTTAGTGATGGGGTGGCAAAGTGTCCGAGCAATTTAGCGTTAGCTCGGATAGGAAAATAAATTGATTATAAACGGAGGTGAAACGAGTATAGATATACGAAATAACATCGACCTTCAGGGTTTTGAGGGCCGGGGGTAACTAAATATAGATCGATATATGGCGAGTATAAGTATACGAGTGGGCCACTCGCCTTTTCAGGGCCGACGTGAATGAGGGATTGTTTCCGGCTTTGCGATAGAAGGTATGAATGAGGGAAAAGTGCCCCCGTTCACGCCACCTCAAGGAGATGATGGATTGCACGCCGAATTTCCGCTTGTGGAGGTTGGTAGCGATTCGGAGAGCCCGAATTGACCGTACCTAACAGATAAATGAGGATGAATATGACTAAGCCTTGTCGTCCGACTCGTTTCTTTTGCCTATCGTTGATAATAACTCTACATCTTGCGAATCCGCTGTCCGCCCAGCCGCCTTGTGACGTCATCCCTGGCGTGACCGCCAGCTGGGCTTCCGGACAAACACCGCCCCCCGCATGGCAAGGAGCCGATCCGGCCTTGCTGACCGACGGCCTGACGGCGGACGCCTGGTACTACTATTGGGAAGGCTCAACGCCGGTGCCGGTGATCTTTACCATCCCTTCGGGCTATGACCTGACGGACGTGAGGTGGCACGATCATTTTGGGGACGGCGACGTGACCCTCAATGCCAATGGGCAAACCCTCACTTTTTCCACCGACCTATGGCCGCTCGATTGGCACGAAGAACCCTGGAGTCTCTCCGGGGTCACCAGCGTCGCCATGACCACCAGCTCCAACAATACAAAGATTTCGGAGCTCACCTTCTGTGGCACCCAAGGCGTTGGGGATACCACGCCGCCCGAGGTCGTGGGCGGCGTCAACATCAATGCGACGTGCAATTCCCTGACCGTCTCCTGGGCGGCTTCGCAAGATTTCGACAACTCGAACCTGCCTTCGGGCCTCGCCGCGAAGTACCTCATTTCCTGGAACGGGCAGCCGGCGATCGAGACCACCAGCTTGAGTCACGTCATCTCGGCAACGCCGGACACGATCTATAGCATCAACCTGATCGCGGTCGATGCGGCAGGAAATCAAAGTGCCATGGTGACGGTGACCGAAACCACGCCGACCTGCCCCACCGGTGGCGACTGTGTGACGATCCCGGGGGTCTCGGCCGACTGGCAGGTCGGAAGCACGCCACCCCAGGGTTGGCAAGCGCCTTCTCCTTCGATCCTGGTCGACGGTCTGACCGACACCGAATGGTTCTACTACTGGGAGCCGGGGCCACCGGTGCCGGTGATCTTCACCCTGCCCACGGGTTCAAATATTTCCGCCGTGCGCTGGAACGACCACTTTGGGGACGGCATCATCACCCTCGAGGCCAATGGCCAGACCACGGCGATCAGCACCGATCTCTGGCCGCTCGACTGGCACGAACATGCCTGGACGGTGTCCGGCGCCTCCTCGGTCTCCATGACCACCAGCTCGAACAACACCAAGTTCACCGAGCTGACTTTCTGTACCGGACAAGGTTCAGGGGATACGGTGCCACCGGACGCTGTCGATGACCTGACGGGGACCGCGACCAGCTGCACCACCGCCAACTTCACCTGGTCGGCGCCCATCGACTATGACGACAACGGGCCCAACGGCACCGCCACCAGCTATCAGATCTGGGCCGGGACCAACCCGTCGCAGACGGTGACGACCCCCTCCGCGAGTCTGAACGGCCTGATCCCGGATTCCAGCAACACCGTCACGATCATCGCGTTGGATGCTGCGGGCAACGCGAGCGCACCTTTCAGCACCACCGTCGTCACCCCCGCCTGCACCGGCGGCCTGGACCTCCATCCGGGCACCGCGCACATCATCGATTCCTTCGGCGAAGGCGTCGCGCCGGTGACCACCGGTCACCAGTGGCACGCCATCAACGAGTACTACGACAACTACTACGCCGACGGCACCCACGACTGGTTTACGGACGACATGTGCTCCAAGGAGATCCATAACAGCTACTGGGTGCTGGCGGACGAGAACGGTCAGCCCGCGGGCAGCGCCGACTACGACGGCGACGGCGACTACGAGTCGTATTACCCGACCTGGCATCCGCCGATCCACGACGAAGGCGGACCGAATGAGTGTTATTTCATGCACGAGCATGGTGAGGATCCGCGCACCAGCCCGCTCTATGACGTGGATGACGCGCTTTCCATCGGCATCCCGTTCGGTTACGTCCACTCCAAGATGGGCAACATGAACGGCCGTCTGGAAGACCATGTCGGCCACAAGGTCGTGGTGCAGAACGACTACACCCTGGTCGACGGCAATCCCTTCGGTGCGGGCAGCATCTTCAACGAGATCGGCATCAACTGTAACTGGCTGTCCAAGATCCATCAGGGAGGCCATAGCAGCGATGCCCTCGGCAACAACGTGCACGAGTATTTTCTCAACGTGGAGTGCGACGACACCCCGGCGACGGCTCTGCGGGTCAAAGAGCTGGTGACCTGGGGTTATCCGCATCTGGTCTTCAATGAGGGATCCGGTTCGTGTTCCTCCAACGATTGGTTCTGGGCGGGCTACGACGCCGTCGCCCCCATCTACTCACCGAATGCCGACCCGCAATACATCCCGCCGGGAGCCATCCTCGGGCCCTTCCAGGACGGCAAGCGAGAGTTCGGTTGCTATGCCGACCGGCACCAAGCCAACTACGGTGCCGGCCCTCAGGCCGGGCAGCCTCAGCTGCTCGCCGAACTCTGGAAACCGGACAGTCAGATTTCCGCCCCGGCGGGATCCGGCACGGTGATCTTCAGCCCCTATTACCTGACCCGAAACCCGCCGCGTTATATCGATCCCAACTGGGTCACGCGGTTCGACAACAACGTGCATGACACCTACCTGGGTTTCTCCTGTGACGGAGGGGACAGCAACGGCATCTCCAGCGACGACTGCCTGAGCCCTCAGGACTGCACGGATCAGTTCTCAGGTCGGCACGACGGTTGTGAAGGCACCGGCGCCATGGTCTCGTCGGTCGATCTCTGTGTCCGGGGCACCGACGCCTGGCAATACTCGATCCTGGCGATCGAGCCGGCCTACGCCACCAACGGTCAGTACCCCGGCTTCTGTGCATCGCTCGACAGTGGCCTGAGGACCACCTGGGAGCAGGAGATCATCGCCGCCGGGGGCGACACCTTCGAGCTGTCCGAGGCGCGCAAGCACCACCTGGACAACCCCTTCGACGGTACCCATCGCGGAGTGCATCCGAAGCGCATTCAGATGTACGCCGAGGGCTCGACAACTCCCAACTACCAGGATTGGAAGGTGTTCTGTACCGACGCTTTCGGGGATGCGCCGAGTTGGCCGGATCCGAACGATCCTGACTTTCCGACCTGCCCGACGGGGACCCTCCTGCAAGCCATTTCGACCCATAGCAACAGCTGGGGGTCCTCTGAGGGCAGCAGCGTCGGGGCCGTCGACGGCGACGGACTTGAGCAGAACCCGAACCTCCGGTTCGAGACGAATCTCGTCGGCGGTGGGGAAGGGGGGGAGTTCGTCATCGACGGCATTTCCGACCCGGCGAATCGAGTGAGGCCACCGAACTAATGGCATGAAAAAAGGGGCGCCGGGCCGAAGCCCGGCGCCCAAGAAAGGAGATCAGATCATGCGTTGCGCGATGCGCAACAGCCTCCTGGCTAGGCCGGTGGGACGTCCGACTGGGCACGGTTGGGCGTCCCGCCGGCCAAAGGCTCAACCGCCTCTTGTCCTTCGGGTGGCCCCTCATCATCGGAGGGGTCACCCGCCGGAGGCAGGTCGGCGGTCCCACCGTCGGGGGGCGACGGCGGTGTTTCGTCGGGAGGAGCGTCGGGCGAATCGGAGCTGGATGATCCAGGATCCGAAGCCCCCGAATCCGCAGCCTGAGAAGCCCGGGCCGCGGCATGGCTCGACGGGCGGACCCGTCGGGCAATGCCTTCTTGCTCGGCCCAGAAGTAGAGCGCTTCGAGCAGTCTCGCACCGCGGCCGATCCGCTGGTCGAGTCGCCCCATCCGGTTCTCCTTGAACGCTAGGGATGCTGCCGAAGCCTGGGTGCCGGTGTGCAGCGCCTGGAGCGTGCGCCCCAGCCCTTCGAGGCTCGGTTCCATCTTGTGCGCCAGGGTCACCAGATCGACATTGAGGTCGAGCCGCAGGATCGGCCGGCGAAACTCCGGGTTGAGGATGTTGTCGTGAACGGTGAGGCCCTGACGGTAGAGGGGCACCGGATCGATGTGAATTCGAAAGCCTGGCGACTCCTCGAACATCACATTGCTGCCGCCGGCACCGAACATGGCTTCGAACAGGCTGCGGGCGGAAAAGAGCTGCTGGCGCACCTCGGAGACATAGCGGGAGCGCAGCTCGCGATCCTGCCGGTCCTCGGTCAGCTCCGCCTTGAGACTCTTTTCGCTGGCGAGCACCTGCTCGTTCATCTCTTGCAGCTCTTCCGCCAGCCAGGTCTGAATTTGAAAGAGGTCGGGGACGGCTTGGCCGTCCGGGAGTTTGTGCTGAAAGCGCTCGGTGATCGCCTGGGTGATCAGCTCGCGATGCTCGATCGCGGCGCCGGCCACCCGGCCACAGCGCTTGTCCAGGTCATCAACCATTTTGTAAGTCATGGGAAATTCCTCCGAATCAAATAAGGGAAAGGACGGGCCGGGCCTTCCGGCCCGCCCTAGGTTTTGAATTACGAACCGTCGGTCGGCTCGTGATCCGTTTCAGGGTCAGCCTCGACATCCGCGTCGGACTCGGGCTCCGTGGCAGACTTGGGTTCCGTGGCAGACGTTGGAGCCATCGCCTGCAGCGCTTCCGCGAAGTCGAAGTCGGCGGGTAGCAGCAGCGTCGGCATCGGCACGCCGAGGGTGACGGTGACGCCGGCCCCGTGGACCACGATCTCGGGGGTCAGGCCGAGCTGGGCTGCCACGAAGCGCACGTCGGTGGCGACAAAGTCCACCGCCGCGTCGAAGTCGGGGAAGGAGTAGGTTTTCTGGATCGCGATCGGCACCGAGATCACCCGGTAGCCAGCGGCCGCTGCCCAGTCGTGGATGCGCTCAGGGGTCATCGGAGTTTCCTCCGACGATGAGCGATCCTGGACCCGTTCGGCCTTGAGATCTTCGAACCACTTTCTGAATTGTTCAAGTGTCATGGGTTCTGTCCTCATGGAAGTCGTCCCCGGCTGGGGTCGACAAGTGACTGCTGGGGCGGCGTCCCGTCTCAGCGTTATGAAAAACAGGCTCGGCCACCGTGGCCGGTCCTGAGGCGCCCGAAGTTGGCGTCGCGGCGGCGGCTCGCCGCCGTTCGGCGTTGGCGCGACAATCCGCGGCATATTCCTGGAGCTCGCTGTGGGTGCGTTCCCACGCCAGTTGCAGGAGCCGCGCGGTGTGCATTCGGTTGTCGAGGGTGCGCAGCTCGGCGTCGGTCAGCTCGCGCGGGTAATCTCGGCGAACTTGTTCGGCTGGGTCCAGACAAGCGGCCGGCACGTCATCGGTGTCGTCGTCTGAAATGTTCACCGGCCGCTGAACCTGATCGCTCAAGAGCTCGCACAGAATCTCGGCGATCTCGAGGTCCGAGCAGCGAGAGACCTCCGCTATTTTGCGCTCGGTCTTCGAGTCGGGCCGGGTGAGGCCCGCCTCGTAGTTATGTAAGGTATTGCGGCTAATACCGAGCTGTTCCGCGAACTGGGTTCGGGTCAGTCCGGAACGTTTTCGGAGTCGGGTGGTGAGGCCGGCTTGGAGGTCGTTGAGCATGGGTAAATCGTAGGGTGCTCAAAAACCCCTCGCAAACGTACCCAGCGGAGCCGGTGCCCGGCTGAGCTTGACGTTTTTTGTGAATGTCAATCTGGTCTTGGCATGTTCTTCTGATAATTTTCGAAATGTCGAAGGCTGCATGGCGGGTGCCATGCAGAGTTGTTGTTTGAAAATAAAGTCGACAAATTATCCGGGCAATTTCGGGTTGGCTAGAATTAGCTTATATTCTGATTATAAGTAGGGGTGGTGGGAGTATAGATAAACGGAAAGTTGTCGTCGGTCATCGGCTGGGCGCTTGAGGCGCCTTTCATATAAGGCTGTATAGCCCCAATATAAATATATACGTGACCTAGGCTAAAAGCTGGGAGCGCAGGCATCCTGCCTGCCGATGGCCGAAGGCCATCGATCCCCAGAGCAGGCAGGATGCCTGCGCTCCCAGCGATTTCAGCTAGTTGAGGATCTTCGCCGCGATCTGCGCGACTCGCTTCTTATAGACAGAGCCGTCGGGCTGATCGGCGACGGCGTCAAGCGCTTCACGCACCTCGCTTTGCGCCTTCTTGGTCGACCCTTGCTCATAGAGCACGTCGGCGAGCCACGCTTGGGCAGAGGCTGCGAAGGCAGATTGCTGATTGAGCCGATAGGTTTCAAGCGCCCGCTCAAACAGCTCTTGAGCTCCGGCTAAATCTCCCTCGGCCCTATAGATAGAAGCCAGTCTGAAGCGACGATTGGCGACGTGTGGATGGCCTTCACCGAAGTTTTCCAGATCCGCCCTAAGCGCCTGTTGGAGTAGTTTTCGTGCATGCTCAAACTCTCCCAGATCCCTCAGCACCATCGCGAGATTCGCGCGGTGAGTGATGACGTGCGGATGATCTTCACCGAGGTTCTCCAAATCCGCCTCAAGTGCTTGTTGGAGTAGTTTTCGTGCATGCCCGAACTCTCCCAGATCCCTCAGCACCATCGCGAGATTCGCACGGCTCGTAGCGATTGAGGAATGGTGTTTCACAGGGGTGGCCGCTATCGCTGCCTTGAGTGCCTGTTCGAGTAGATCTCGAGCTCTCTCGAGTTCTCCCAGCGCTTTCAGCACCAGAGCAAGATTGGATCGGCTTTTGGCAACTGAGAGATGGTATTCTCCGAGGTTTACCAGATTCGCCTCGAGCGCCTGTTGGAGTAGTTCTCGTGCGGGTTTGAGCTCACCCAAATCTTTTAGAACCAGAGCGAGATTCGAACGGTTCGCTGCGATGGACGGATGATTTTCTCCGAGGCTTGCTAGATTTGCCTCAAGCGCTTGTTCGAACAGCTTTCGCGCGGGCTCCAACTCTCCAGCTGACCAGAGCGCAATTCCAAGATAGGTTTCGAGTCTCGAGAGCTGCGAATTCTTAGCGAAGACCTTCCTTGCCAGCTCAAGCGCCGCATCAAGGTGGGGGCGGTTGGGCAAGTAGAGTTGGAATCCTGCCGCTAGGTCCATTCCTCGGCAAAAGTCTAGACAGCCTTGGACGTAGGCCTCTCGCGCTTCAGCTAGCTCTTCCTCCGAGCCCACTTGGCGACCAAAGTCCCGCGTCAAACGGTGTAGGCGCCACCGCCCACCGGCATCGTCCTCAATCAGGTGGAGTCGCCTCAGCTGCCGGCGCTTTTGGCCGTCCAGCCCCACCGCGTCAGCCAAGTTCGACTCCGCAAACTCCGGCTCAAAGCACGACGCCAAACGCCAGGCAGACTGTGTCGTTTCATCCAGCTGTGCCCAGATGGCCTCGAACGCCTGAACAACAGTGCGGTTGTAACGCACCAACTCACCAAGATCGGCATCGATCTCACCACCCGCTTTCAACGCTTCCAGGTAGCTTGCTGGCGTCTCTTCCGGATACTCGCAGAGGTAAGCGCCCGCTAACTCGACGGCCAAGGCATGACCGCCAAGATGCTCGAGCAGCTCTTGGTAGCCGGCCTCGTCCGCCAGGTCACGATCGGCGATGGCGAGCAGCAAATCGCGCGCGTACTTCGGTTCGAGGAACCCGAGGCTCATATGCCGGAAGCGAGTGCCGCCCAGCCGACGCAATCGAGTAGTGACCAAGGTCCGCACATGGTTGCCGGTGGGCAAGGGCCCCGGCTTTTCATTCACCGTCCAGCGCTCGACGTTGTCCAGCACCAGAAGCGTCGGCGATCCCGAGTTGCTCACCCGACGTACGGCTGCCGCGGCGCGATCCGCCGGCGTCTCCCCCGGGAGATTTAGTTGATCGGCGATCGTCGTGCCCCAGGCGGTGGTCAAATCCGGGTTCTCGGCGTCGAACCAGAAGATGCCACCAGGAAACGCCGACGTCTCCGCCAGATGATGCACCAGCTGGAGCGCCAGCTCCGTCTTGCCGATGCCGGCGAGCCCTTCGACCGACGCCGCGATGCGCACTGAGCCGCTGTCGTGGCTCAGCAGATCCTCGAGCTGGGCAAGTTCGGCGGAGCGTCCAAGAAACTCCACCGAACGGGTGATCGGCACGCCGTAGAGTCGACAGCGCGTCGGATCCTCCGGCATCGGCGGGTGGCCAGGGCGGGTAGCGTCGTGCAAAGCGTCCCGAGCGTCTTGGAGAACCTGATTGCCCGGGACATGATCCGCGGCGGCGTCGACGAGCTCGACGAGTCGCCCCTGACGCTCTGCCCATTCGAGCAGATCATGAACCTGAACTCGAAACCGAGACTCCCGAGTGATTTCGTGAAGGCTCTCGCCTAAAGACTCGCGCAGGAAGATCCGCAACTCCGACTTGTCAAAAGCCTTTAAGAGAGCGTTGGAGAGTTTTTTAAAAAGAGGGTTCGGAACGTGCATATTTAGTTGCTTGTCCAACCCTCCAACTTCAGCTCCGGATGGTGGACTTCCAGCTCCTGATAGATCGCGTCACCGCTGACCAGCGTACAGTCTGACTTCAGCGCGGTCTCGACGAACATTAAATCAATACTGTTTCTTGCTCAACAGGCGTTAGGCACCAAGCGTCTTCCTGAGAGTGATTTGAGCTAGTTGAGGATCTTCGCCACGGCCTGAACGACTCGCTTTTTATAGATAGAGCCGGCGGGCTGCCCGGCGACGGCATCCAGCGCCTCGCGCGCCTCGGCTTGCGCCCTCTCGTTCTCTCCTCGCTCATGAAGCACGTCGGCGAGCGTGGCCTGAGCATAGGCCGCGAGGCCAGATTGCTGATGGAGTCGGTAGGCCCCGAGTGTCTGTTGAAGCAGCTCCTCAGCCCCGGTCAAGTCTCCCTCGGCCCTGCAGATCAAAGCCAGATTGAAATGGCTCGCGGCGACGGAAGGGTGGTCCTCCCCGAAGTTAGCCCTCGCCGCTTGGAGCGCTTGCTCGAGGAGCGTTCGTGCGTTTTCGAGGTCTCCGAGATCCTTCAGGACCAGCGCGAGATTCGACCGGCTCGTGGCGACGGAGGGGTGATCTGCCCCGAGGTTCGCGAGATCCGCCTGAAGCGCCTGCTCGAGGAGCGTTCGTGCGTTTTCGAGGTCCCCGAGATCTTTCAGCACCAGCGCGAGATTCGAGCGACTCGTGGCGACGGAGGGATGGTCGTCCCAAAGCTTCGCGAGATCCGCCCGGAGCGCCTGTTCGAGAAGTATTCTTGCGTTCTCGAGCTCTCCGAGATCCTTCAGGACCAGCGCGAGATTCGACCGACTCGTGGTGACGGAAGGGTGGTCCTCCCCGAGGTTCGCGAGATCTGCCTGAAGCGCCTGCTCGAAGAGCGTTCGTGCGTTTTCGAGATCTCCGAGATCTTTCAGGACCAGCGCGAGATTCGATCGGCTCGTGGCGACGGCAGGGTGATCCTCCCCGAGGTTCGCGAGATCCGCCTGAAGCGCCTGTTCGAGAAGTATTCTTGCGTTTTCGAGATCTCCGAGATCCTTCAGGACCAGCGCGAGATTCGATCGGCTCGTGGCGACGGCAGGGTGAACCTCCCCGAGGTTTGCGAGATCCGCCTGAAGCGCCTTTTCGAGCAGTGTTCGTGCGTTCTGTAAGTCGCCGGCCGACTGCAGCGCCGTACCGATTCGATCCTGAAGCTCCGAGAGATGCGAATCGCCGGCGTAGATCTCCTCCGCCTGGACCAGCGCCGCGTCGAGATGAGGACGATTCGGCAGATAAAGTCGGAACCCTGCCACCACGTCGATCCCTCGACTGAAGTTCAGGCAACCCTGGACGTAGGCTTTTCGCGCCTCAGCCAGTTCTTCCTCCGAGCCTGCCTGACGCCCAAAGTCTCGCGTCAGGCGGTGCAGGCGCCACCGACCGCCAGCGTCATCTTCGATCAAGTGGAGCCGCCTCAGCTTTCGGCGCCTCTGGCGGTCCAACCCCACTGCGTCCGCCAAACTCGGCTCTGCAAACTCTGGCTCAAAGCACGACGCCAGACGCCAGGCCGCCTGGGTCGTCTCGTCGAGCTGAGCCCAGATCGCCTCAAACGCCTGAAAGACGGTGCGGTTGTAGCGCACCAGCTCGCCAAGGTCGGGATCGATCTCACCACCCGCCTTCAACGCTTCCAGATAACTCGCCGGCGTCTCCTCCGGATATTCGCAGAGGTAAGCGCCCGCCAGCTCGACGGCCAGGGCGTGACCTCCGAGATGCTCGAGCAACTCCTCGAAACCCGAAGCTTCCGCAAGCTCGCGATCCGCGACCGCGAGCAGTAAATCGCGCGCATACCGTGGCTTTAGAAAGCCCAAGCTCAGGTGTTGAAAGCGGGTGCCACCCAGACGACGCAACCGGGTGGTCACCAAAATCTTCACATGATTGCTGGTCGGCAACGGTCCCGGCTGTTCGCTCGCCGTCCAACGTTCGACGTTGTCGAGCACCAGAAGCGTCGGCGATCCCGAGTCACTCACCCGACGCACAGCCGTCGCGGCGCGATCGGCCGGCGTTTCCCCCGGGAGCTTCAGCTGATCAGCGATCGACGTGCCCCAGGCGGTCGTCAGATCCGGGTTCTCAGCGTCGAACCAGAAGATGCCGCCCGGAAAAGCCGACGTCTCCGCCAGATGATGTACCAGCTGAAGCGCCAGCTCCGTCTTGCCGATGCCGGCCAGCCCTTCTACCGCCGCCGCGATGCGCACCGAGCTACCGTCGCGGCATAGCAGATCCTCGAGCTGGGCGAGCTCGGCGGAGCGGCCGAGAAACTCCACCGAGCGGGTATCCGTCACGCCGTAGAGTCGGCATCGAGTCGGCTCCTCCGGCGTCGGCGGGTAGTCAGGGTGCGCGGCGTCGTGCAAGGCGTCTCGGGCCTCTTGGAGCGCCTGATTGCCAGGGACGTGAGCCGCAGCGGCGTTGACCAGGTCGACGAGACGTCCCTGGCGCTCGGCCCAGTCGAGTAGCTCATAGACCTGAACCTCAAAACGAGCCTCCGAAGTGATCTCTTGAAGGCTCTCGTCCAGAGACTCGCGAAGGAACATGCGAAGAGACGGCCGATCAAAGGCCTCCAGAAAAGCGTCCTTCAGTGCTTTGAAAAGAGGGCCCGAACTACGCATGGAGCGGTCACGTCACCACAATAGAAATAAATCAAACTCCATCAGTAGCGAATCTGAACGTGACTCGAGTCAAGCGGCCTGAGGGCCACGCTTTCCCAGGGTGACCAGCATTCGGAGCACTTCGCGGACTCTCTCCTCGCTTCCAAAATGTTCCCAGAGTTCTCGATCGAGGAAGACGGCATGCTCAAACTCTCCTCGGAGGTTGGCATAGCGATTCGGGCGGATCGCCTCGGAGAAATCCGTTTCCGGTATTTCTGCCAGAGACTCAGCAGAAGGCTCAGCCATGTCGTCGACTTTCATAGGTTCTCCTTTCATGGCGGGTCGACCGCCGAGCGCTGATGATCCGGAGATGCTTGCCGCGCTCACCGTGGACTACGACCAGAAGCCTGGCAAGAGCAGAATAGCGCCACAGCGCAACTATTATAGCTCGGTGTTCGATCTGGCCGGCTCAGGGATCCCGAGTCAGGCGTGGTTCCCTGAAAGAGAATTGGTATAATGGAGGAGAAGTCTAAGCGACAAAGCTGGTAAGCCACAGTAGGCCAAAGACAGTAGGGCCAAAGCTAGTAAGCCAAAGTAGACCAATGTCTGGCGATACACATTCGTCGAGACGACGTCCGACGGACGGCGCTGGCGGTACCAACCCAGTCTTAGGAATGAAGAATCTCAGGAGCTAAAAGAATGGGCGCAAGGGTAAGGTTACTGAGCTGTGGTGTCCTCTTAGGAATCGCCATCTGTCCGATCGTCACTCAAGCGCAGCCATGGAAAGAGGTGCAAAAGCTCCGTGCCTCGGACATGAGCTGCGATGATGATTTTGGGGCCGCGATCGACAGTCAAGGATCGAGGGTCATCATCGGAGCTCCCGGCGCGGGTCTCCTCGGTAACCCCGGCTTGGCCTACGTTTTTCGAAAAGAAGGTCAAGAGTGGGTGCAGGACGTCAGATTAAGGTCTTCGGACGGCAATGGTGGTGGCAGGGACTTCGGAACCGCGGTCGCGATCGACGGCAACACGGCGGTCGTCGGAGACGACGAGTGGACCGATCGGTTTGGCGTCGTGTACATCTTCGAACGCGATGAAGACCTACCCATATGGCAGGAAACTCGACGAATTCAGGTGTCTACCACGGTCGTCGATCGTTTCGGAGCCGCAATGGATCTCGTCGGCGACACCCTGGCGGTGGGAGCACCCTCGATTAACGATGCTCAAGGCGCGGTCTACATTTTTGACCGCGATCACGGTGGCCCCGAAAATTGGGGTGAGGTGACGAACTTTTTCGCATCCGACTCCGTGGGGGGCGATCGGTTCGGGCGTTCCGTGGCGCTCGGCAGCGAGAATCGGGTCGTCGTCGGCGCTTCGACGCACGGAGCCGACATCGAAGGCGCCGCCTACGTCTTCGAGCGCGACCCGATGGATCCTGAGAACTGGGTCGAAGTCGCCAAGCTGATGCCCTCCGGTCTAGCGAACCGACTGGGGACTTCGGTCGCGATCGACGGCAACCGGATTCTTGTCGGGGGCTGGGGCAGCCCAGCCTATCTCTTCGAGCGAGACTCGGAGGGAAACTGGAATCAGATCGCGATACTCCGGGGTCAACCGTCGCATGTGTTCGGTTACAGCGTCGGCCTCGCCCAGGATCTCGCCGTGGTCGGCGATATGCAAGATGACGACAGGGGTCAGAACGCGGGCGCTGGCTTTGTCTTCGGCAGAGATGAGGGCGGCGTCGACAATTGGGGGCGAACCAAGTTCTTCTCCTCAGACATCGAGCCGACGGACATCTTTGGATGGGCTGTCGAGGTGAATGGTGCGACCATCTTCGTCGGCGCGCCGTCCGATGATGATGCCTCCCCCGGGAACCCCAACTGCGACTCCGGAAGTGTTTATGTCGGAGGTGGGCCGTTTGTGTTCATGGACGGCTTTGAAAGCGGCGACACGACGGGCTGGTCGAGCACGACGCCTTAGTTTCTTTCCTTTCCTGCAGCGATGCTGAGCTCATCGCTGAGACTCGTGACGGAACGTGCTGCTCGTCCGTACCTCAAGGAGACTGAATCTCCGAGGAGGACGGCGGCTGCGTCCGCTATGCTCTGAAATGCGAGTTGATCGAGAGAGGATGAAATCATGAGTGCGATTCACCGTCATCTCGGCCCCGGAGCCGGCAGTTCCAGAGTCCGCAGCTTCGTCGCCTGGGTCGTCATCGTCCTGGGGCTCATGGCCTGGTGCGGGCCGGCCGTCCTGGCAGCAGGACTGCCCGGCAAATGGTTGGAGGTTCGGTCCCCGAATTTCATCGTGGTCAGCAACGCCGGACGGAAGACGGCGGTGGAGACCGCGAAGCACTTCGAGCAGATTCGCGCGCTCTTCATTCAAACGATGCCCGGCCGGATCGCGGAGTCACGGCCACCGCTGCGGGTGTTCGCGCTCGATGGCGAGAAGACGATGAAACGCTTCTTGCCTTCGTACTGGGCGCGCAAGGGGGGTGTGCGGCCATCGGGCGTGTTCCGGAACATACCGACCGGAACCCAGGTCGTGACCCGCGCCGACTTCCTGGAGAATGGCTACTACGGCACCGTCTATCACGAGTACTACCACTTTCTGGTCCACCATACGGGGCTGAAGGTGCCGCTGTGGCTCAACGAAGGGCTGGCCACCTACTGGGGGAGCACCCGCCTGACCAAAAAGGTCGCTGAGGTGGGACACCCGGACCCCGGCCGGCTCAGGCTCCTCCGGCGCGCCCAACTGATGCCGCTTGAGGACCTGATGTCCGTCGAGCGGTCCTCAGCGCACTACAGCCGCAGCTCTGCCGCCCAGGCGTTCTACGCTCAGTCCTGGTTACTGACTCACTACCTCTTGATCGGCGATCGTTCGGGCGAGGGTCGAAAACAGTTGATCGACTACCTGCGCCGGATCGACATTGGCGAACCGAGTCGGCAGGCGGCGTCCCAGGCCTTCGGCGACCTCGACGACCTGCGGTCGCGGCTCAAGGCCTACGGCCGCCAGCCTTTCTTGAACTTCACCAGGCTGGCGCCGCCAGCACCGCTGGCTGAGGAACAACTCGAGCTTCGCCAGCTGTCACGGGCCGAAGCTGCTGCCCTGGCGGCTCTCTTCCTGGTAGAAAGCAGGGGCACAGAAGGCGTCGCTGAGCTCGTCGCCACCGCGCTCGAAGGCGCGTCTGAGCAGGTCGAGCCACACATTGCCGCCGGTCTCCTCAGCGCTTGGAACTCCGAATACCCAAAGGCCGAGCAGGCGTTCGCGCGCGCGGTCGCCTTGCCGAGCGCGGACTCCTTGGCACATTACGGCTTCGCGGTCTTGCGGTTCTACAGCGATCGGTCGCCGGCGGGGCTGGCGACCGTCCGGCAGCACTTGGAGAAAGCCATCGCCCTCAACGCAGGCTTCGCCCCAGCCAGGGTCCGCCTCGCCGAAGTCCTACGCCGCACGGACGGCTGCTCGCAGGACGCCTTGGCCCAGGTCCGTGCGGCCCGTGCTCTGGTGCCCCGCCACGTCCCTTACCGTTTGAAGGAAGGCCAGCTTCTCCTCGAGTGCGGCGAAGCCGAGGCCGCCCAGGCGATCGTCCGAAGTGTGGTCGAGGAGGCTGTCGATTCCGAAGACATTTCGGCACACAACAGCATCTGCTGGCAGGGCAGCCTCCGAGGGCTGGCCCGCGAGGTCCTCCCGGCCTGTGATCGAGGGGTAGAGCTCCGGCCCGAGAGCTACCCATTGCTCGACAGCCGGGGAGTCGCCCGGGCAATCACCGGCGACCTCGAGGGCGCCGCCAACGATCTGCGGGCCGCCCTCCGGATTGGCACCGAAAAGGGCTGGGAGAAGCAATTCACGGATGTCCGGAGCGACTGGCTTCGGGTCCTTGAGGCGGGTGAGAATCCTTTGGCCGCCGACGGTCTGGAGCGACTTCGCAACGATCCGGAGGAGGTCGGGCTGGAGTGGTGGCTGTGACGGGATCCGCCACGACCGAAGGCTGAGCGGTGCCAGGACCCACGAGAAGGCGCCCCTAGCAGAACGGCGAATCCAAGTCTTCGCTTCGGACGCAGTGCGTCAGCATACCGGCGCGTCACTCCTGCCCGGTCATGTGATCTTTAGGGTTCGGTCGCTGGAACGCAGCCTGCGCCTTCGAATGGTCGTGACGTTGAGAGCCGTTAACTCCCCGAGGAAGCCAGGCTCAGATAATCTAAAGCGCACATCGCCTCTGGCAGGAAGGAGCCCACGGTCTCTCATTCGGACACTCACCCCGAATCCATAGGCCCCTATCGTCTCGAGCGGGTGCTAGGCCGAGGGGGCATGGGGCAGGTTTATCTGGCGTACGACCAGCGCCTCGATCGCCGCGTGGCGATCAAACACATTCGGCCGGACAAGGACATCGAGTCGATCGCCCGCCAGCGCTTGCGTCGGGAGGCGCGGGCCGCGGCGGCCTTGGCCCACCCGGTGATCGTTCAGGTGTTCGACATTCTCGAGACCGACGATGGCGACTGGATCGTCTTGGAATATGTCGAAGGTCAGACGCTGGCCCAGCGATTGAAGGGCGGGCCTCTGGAGATTCCGGTGGTGCTCGGCGTCGCGCGGGACGTCGCCGCCGGTCTGGCTTATGCGCATGCGAAAGGTTTTATCCACCGTGACCTCAAGACCGAGAACGTGATCCTCTCGGACCTCGGGCTGGCGAGGATCCTGGACTTCGGCCTGGCAAAAAATCTGACTCAGTCAGAGGGCTCGCTGACGGCGGAAGGAAACATCGTCGGCACGTTTCGAGCCATGTCGCCCGAACAAGCCATGGGAGGCAAGCTCGACGGACGCAGCGATCTCTTCTCTTTCGGCGTCTTGCTCTACGAATGCCTGACGGCTCGTCCGCTGTTCGAGGGCAAATCCGCCGCCGAGACGTTGACTCGAATCTGCACCCATCAGCCAGCGTCGGTTCGCCAATTCCGTCCGGAAGTGCCGCCGCTGCTGGCTCGATCGATCGACGCCCTGCTCGCCAAGCTTCCGGAGGCCCGCTTGGACCTCGACGAGCTCATTCAACGTCTCGGCTCGCCAGAGATCACCGATCACATCGAGCCTTCGATGGACTCAAGGGCATCCCTGGACGGCGAGACGATCGACTATCCCGCCGCCGAGTCGTCGGACGGGGGAGCCTCGGCCTTGACTCCGCTTTCACGATCTTGGAAGTGGCCCAGCGCGGTGGGGGGTCTGCTCGCGCTCCTGCTGCTCTCCGGGGCCGTCCTGTGGCAGGGCCAGTCGGGCTCGTCGCGGGAGGGAGTGGTCGGGGGGCCGTCGATGCCTCTGCCCGAGCGGACCCAGGGCGATCTGCATCCCACGTACGTCGAAGGTCTGAAGCTGCTCGAGAGTCTTGACAAGCCGGGCGATCTGGACCGGGCGGTGAACTTATTCACCGAGCTGGTCGCTCTGGAGCCGGCGTCAGCCACCGCCCATGCTGGACTGGCCAAAGCCAGGTGGCAGAAGTTTCGACTCACCCAGGAGGCGAGTTGGGGCGAAGGTGCGTTGGTCGCAGCGCAGCGAGCCGTCGAGCTCGGGGAATTCGTAGCGATGACCCATGCCAGTCTCGGCAGTATTCAGCTGGAGTTCGGAGAGTTCGAGTCGGCTCGAGAGTCTTTCGAGACGGCTTTGCGACTCGATCCCACGTCGATGGACGCTCATCTGGGAATCGCGAGACATCACAGTCAGCAAGGGGAGGTCGAGGCGGCGGAGCAGGCCTACCGTCGAGCCCTCGAGGTGACGCCGGACAATCGACTCCTGCTCGATGAGTTCGGAGCGCTGCTTTTCGAGCAGGCCCGGTTCGACGAGGCGGAGGAAGTCTTCAAGCGCAGCATCGAGGTGGCCCCGGGAGGGGTGTTCGGTTACGGAAATCTCGCGGGGGTCTACTTCATGCGGGATGAGTTTGACGCAGCAGCGGCCACGTTACAGCGAGGTCTGGAAATCCATCCTCATTCTTACCTTTATACCAACTTAGGGACACTCTTCTTTTATCAAGGGCTTTACGAGCAAGCGATCGTCCCTCTCAAGAAAGCCGTCGAGATCGACACAGGGCCATTCGACCCTATAACGTGGGGAAATCTCGGGGACGCGTATCGCTGGACTCCGGGCTATGCCTCGGAGATGCGCGAGGCGTATCAGCAAGCGATTGATCTGTTGCGAGATCAAATTGAAAAGAAACCCGAGGATCCGACCCTGCGCGGTCTTCTAGCTCTCTATCTGGCTCGCCAGGGAGATCGGGAGTCCGCCCTTCAGGAAGCGGCACAGCTGGAGCAGCGAGAAGCCCTCAGAGCCTCGATCCGCTTCCAACTCGCCCAAACCTACGAACAGTGTGGTGAGCGCGAACGGGCGCTCGAGACCTTGGCCAAGGCACTCGAGCTAGGTTATCCGCGGTCCGCGGTCGAAAATGAGCAAGAGCTGGATCGTTTGCGAGCCGACCCGCGATTTTCAGCTCTGGCAAGAAACTATCGCTAAGTCTGGGCTAATTCCAGGCCATTTCCAGTCTCATTGGGAATGGATTGTGGCTGATCATCCGGACAGCCGCAGCCGACTCTCCAAGTCGGATCGCCGATGGACTGAGTGAGGAACGTACCATCTTCGTCGTTGGGTGGTAAATCGTTTTCCACGACAAGCTCTAGTGTTTTTTCGAATGTTCCTTCTTGGTTGAGCACGCCAAAGGCTCGTTGTAATTGGTCGTTGTATGTTGTTGTTAAAGACCATGTTTGAATTGCGTCCGGGTCTCGCAGTGGGTCCTCGTCAGCGCGGCTGGGGTTCAGTGCAAATTGGGCTACTTGGGATCTTTCTTGAAAAGGGCTTCCAGCAGTGTCTTCGCTCCAGAATTTCACGATGAGGGTTTTTATGTTTTTTACATTTAAGGGCCCTGTGTTGGACAGTACGATTCCAACTGTATCGCCTAGTGTCCCGTTTGACTATTCCCTTCCGCTATTCTGGTTCTTCTCGCGCCGACTTCGTGACGCCTCCTCGAAAGAACTCTGCTATTCCTGCGTCGGCAAGCCTCGTCATGCACAAGAACTCCTCAGGATATCTGGAAAGAACTAGTCAAACGGGCCACTAGAATGAATTCGAAGTACTCGTCATGTGTTGGCGGCGCAGGAATCCAGTCTTCGTTCTGCTTTAAGAATCTCTGCAGGATGATCTCGCCAGTTGGGAGGTCGGGATGTGGTCTTGGGTCGATGTTTTCGAAAGATGCTCTGAATCCGTAAGTGATATTTACGTTGACGTCTGAATCCTCAAGTAACAACGGGTCGGGCGTTGGCATAGTGCTTTCCTTTCTCGGTTTGTTCAGGGCGACGAATGCTCGATCGAGGAATTGCCAGCTGTCTTCGATCACGCTTGGCCCTTGACTCTGATGGGTCTAGAGGATCTTTACAGCAAGAGCTATGCCAGGCTGGGGAATGGGCTGACCCAAGGATCTTGTGACATGCGGACACCTTGACACCTTTGCGGTCCGGAGTCAGACGGACACCCTGACTCTCTGACACCCTGCCGCCGCGAAGGCTGTGCTGCCCGTCTTCCTGATTTGCGGTGCACCGGTCACCTTCTGATTTGACGCCAAGGGAGATGGCGTGGAAGAGTGAATGTATGGACGAAGCTAACGTCACCCAAAGGTCTGGGCCGATCCCTGAGACGCCGCCGGACGACTACGACAGTCCGTGGAAAGAAGTCTCCGGGCGCTTCTTCCCGCAACTCGTCGAGTTCTTTGCTCCCGACCTGCACGCGGTCATCGACTGGTCCGCCGATTACGAGTTCCTCGAGCAGGAGCTGCGAGAGATGCTGCGCGACGCCGAGACCGGGCCTCGTCGGGTCGATAAGGTGGTCAAAGTCCGGACCCTTGCGGGCCAACCGCTCTATCTCGTCCTGCACGTCGAGGTTCAGGTCACCCGCGAGTCCGGCTTTGCCGAACGCATGTTCGTCTACTACTACCGCCTCTACGATCTTTATCCGAAGCAGGTCGTGAGCCTGGCGATTCTGGCCGACGAAGAGCCTGGATGGAGGCCTGAGAGATACGAACATTCGCTCCATGGCACCCAGGTGGACTTTGGCTACCGGGCGGTGAAAATCTGGGAGTACAATGAGAGGTGGGCGGATCTGGAACAGGATCCGAATCCGTTCGCCCTGGTGGTCATGGCACATTTGAAGACCAAGGCCACTCGCGGCAATGCCCAGGAACGGCTGGCCTGGAAAGTCAAGCTGGTTCGCCAGCTCTACGAGCGAGGTTACGATCGCGAGGAGGTTTTGGAACTTTTTCGGTTCATCGACTGGTTGTTAGTGTTACCGCAAGAGATGGCCAAGAGTTTCCGCCAGCGGATCGAAGAGTTCGAGCAGGAGGCGAAGATGAAATACGTGACGAGCATCGAACGTCTAGGACGGCAAGAAGGTCGCCAGGAAGGGCTGAGGGAAATGATTCTCACTCTTCTGGAAGAGAAGTTCGGGCCTCCAGATACGCCGATCCGTCAACGGGTCGAAAAAGCTGATCAGGAGCAGATCATTCTTTGGGCAAAGAGGATCCTGACCGCTTCGTCGCAGGACGAAATCTTTGCCACCTAGCTGTCTTGGGAGACCCCAATTGCGGATTGGGTAGGGTGCGCACCGCGCACCATAGTGCGTTCGTCTTTGCTGGATCCGCCAACTCTGCCTCGTCGGGAGCTGGCGATGAACTATGAATATTCCTGGCCACCTCTCTAAGATCCTTTCCGGGGCCATTCGCGACGCTTTCAGTAGGAAGTCGTTACGAGTCTTCGTCGACGAGTCGCTGGACGTGCGGCTGGAAGAAATCGTCTCAGACTCAGGCTTCAAGACCCAGGTCCACGAGTTGCTCCAGTGGGCAGAGCGCCACGGGCGCGTCGAAGAGCTGGTCGAAAAGGCGTCGGCCCAAAGGCATGGCAATGAGCCTCTCCAAGAAGCTCAGGACGCTCTGCAAGACTTCTTGCGTCCACCCTCGGACAGCTCAGGGCAGACGACACTGCCGACGGCTGGCCTACCACCTGCCGACTATCTCTTCGGCCGCGACGACCTGCTCTCGGATCTGGTCGAGCATCTGTGCTCCGAGGATCCCGCTCCGGTGCCGATTCTCGGTGGGCCGGGCATGGGCAAGACCGCGCTGTCGATTCATGCGTTTCGTGACTCCAAGGTCGAAGCGCGTTTTGCAGCCCGACGCTACTTCGTTCGTTGCGAGACAGTGACCAGCGCCGACGCCTTGCCGGGAGCGATCGTGTCGGCGATGGGGCTTCGGCCGACGGGTGATCCGCGGGTGGCGATGCTTCAGGCTCTGGCGACGGAGCCGGCGCTGCTCGTGCTCGACAACTTCGAAACACCTTGGGACGCAGACCGTCCGGCGGTCGAGAGTTTGCTTTCGGAGATCGCCGCGTTGCCAGGAGTGGTGTTGGTCGTGTCGGTGCGTGGTGGCCTGCGGCCCCAGGGCGTGCGCTGGCATTCGACGATCGAGGTTGGCAAGTTGCCGACCGCGGCGGCGAAGCGGCTCTTTCATGAGATCAGCGATAGTGCTCATCGTGACGATCCGGATCTCGACGAGGTGCTCGCTCTGCTGGACGGCATTGCGCTCGCCATTCGGTTGATGGCGCATGCCGCCGCGGTGCAGCCGTCGCTCCGCTGGATTCTTGATGTCTGGGCAAAGAAGCGCACTGCGATGCTTTGGCGAGCGGAGGGCAAGGACGACGACCTGGAGGTCTCGATCGCTCTTTCCATCGATGGCCCACGGATCAACGATCAGGGGCGAGAGTTGGCGTCATTCATGGGATTGTTGCCGGGGGACTTGGCTTTCGAGGATCTCGAGATCCTCTTCCCGGACCATGGGCATGAAGCTGCGAGTCAGCTGAAGAGTGCTGGCCTAGCGTTCTATGCGACGGGCAGAATCCAGATGCTCGCGCCGATCCGGGAAGCGGTCGGCCGGTTGGCTGCGGCTGATGAGAACCACGTCGAGACGATGTTTCGCCACTACCTCGAGCTGACGCATTCCCTCGGGGAGCAGATCGGGAAAGAAGGCGGTAGTGAGGCCGCCGTTCGGCTGGAGCCGGAGATCGGCAACCTGGAGGCAGCGTTCCGCCGCGCGCTGGTCGCGGATCCTGACGCAGCTTTTGCAGCCAGGGACGGTCTAGAGAGACTTTTGAGATTTCGCGGCGTCGGCTCCATGCGCCCGATTCGAGAGGCGGCTCAACGGGCCCGGAGACTCGAGCGCTTCGAGGACGAGGCGAACTGCATTCAGAGCCTAGGTGACATCGCGTTCGATCGTTCAAATTACGCTGGGGCACGTACTCGTTTTGAAGAGGCACTTCCGCTGCATCGTCGGACAGGGGACGTACGTGGTGAGGCGCACTGCATCAAGTGGCTGGGTAACATCGCGTTTCGCCGTTCGGACCACAATGGAGCGCGTTCCCGTTATGAGGAGGCGCTGCCCCTGTATCGTCGCGCGGGCTCCGTTCTCGGCGAGGCGAACTGCATTCGTAGCCTGGGTGACATCGCGTTCGATCATTCGGATTACGAAGTAGCGCGTTCCCGTTATCAAGAGGCGCTTCCGCTGTATCGTCATATGGGTTCCGTCCTCGGTGAGGCGAACTGCATTCGTAGCCTGGGTGACATCGCGCTCGATCATTCGGATCACGAAGGAGCGCGATCTTGTTATGAGGAGGCGCTTCCGCTATTTCGTCGGGTGGGCGACGTGTCCGGCGAGGCGAGCTGTATTGAGGGGCTTGGTGACATAGGGCTCGATCGTTCAGATCGTGACGTGGCTCAAAGTTGCTACGGGGAGGCGCTGTTACTGTATCGTCGTGTGGGCTCTATTCACGGCGAGGCAAATTGTACTCGTGGCCTGGGAGACATTCAGGAAAAGGAGAGGGATCTGGTAGCGGCCCAGGAGCGTTGGGAAACGGCTCTTGCGCTTTATCAACGAATTCCCGAACCGTACTCCATAGGCTGGACGCATCATCGTTTGGCCAAGATCGCGACGACAGAGGCTGAGCGTTCTCGTCATCTCGAAGCCGCCCGCGACGCCTGGATCTCGATCGACCGACCCGATCTCGTCGAGGAGCACCTCGACGACTAGCCCATCACTCCTCGATCGCAAAATCCGCCAACGACGCTCCCGCCGCCACCTTCTTGCTCAACCACCGCGCCATGTTGCCGCGGCCGGACCAGGTCTCGCTCGGGTCGTCGGGATTGCGATACTTCGGCTTGACGATCGCACGACCGTCGCGGGGTGGACGGTCGCCCAATGACGGGAAGCGCACGCGGCCCTCGCCTTGGAGGGAGGTCCAGGAACCGTCGCCGAGCACGACGTAGTCGAGCAAGTTGAGGCCGGTGAGCTGACCGGCGCGCAGCACGCGGCGCGCAATGCGGACGTCGCGACGGGTGGTGCGAAGCTCGCGGGAGCCGTGGTGACGGAAGAGGATGAGACCTTCGGCGCCGAGCAGTAGAGCCGGCGAGA